>PVKU01000279.1:0-242435 GCA_004027475.1 Anoura caudifer | reverse complement strand
GGCACACCTGCTATGTATAAGGGGAGGAGCCTTAGGTGTTCACCAGGGCGGGTCAACCCACATTGCTGCTTTGTGACACTGTATATGGGGCAGTGGTCAGAAAGGGAACAATGGCGCTTGCTCCACTCTGCCAGATTTCAGTCACTTCTCCAGCTACCCACAAGCAAATTGGGTCCTTCTGGTGCTGATTCCCATGTGGGTTGGCTTGTGTATGTTCTAGGACCCTGTGGGTCTCTCCAACGAACTCTCTTGTGAGGCTGAGAGTTTCTCCTGGCACCCCAACCCCCACGGGTGTTTTAAATCGGCAGTCTGAGGCTTTATTTCCCTGCACTGGGACCCAGGGTTTCAAGGTTTGTCTCACTCCCCAGGTGTTCCTCCCTGTCTATCCTCACATGAATGTGGAACCACCTGCTCCACCAGCTGCTGCCTCACTGGGTCCGCCAGCCACCGCCTTGCCTGCTCTGGTCCTCTACTGCCTCTTTGCCACCCCTCTCCACCCGGCTGCCCGACGCCGCCCCTCCTACCTGTCTGGATGGATGTTTCTTCTTTAACTTCTTGGTTGTCTGTCGGACTTCCATACAGTTCGATTTTCTGTCAGTTCTGGTGTTTTTTTGTTTTTAAATTGTTATTGTCCTTCTTTTGGTACAGTGTATCTATCTACGCCTCCATCTTGGCCTCAAGTGCCCTCACTAGGTCTTAACTGATATACTCACATTATGTGTACACCTAGTCTGTTCATCTGTTATGTGATACTCAATGGCATGTGGCCACCACACCTTTCCTTGCTGCTCTCCTGGGATGTACACTCAATTGCCTCCATCTGTCACCACAAACACTGAGAAGACCATCTTTCTACGTGTGCCCCTATCTGTCTGTAGGACAAACATTTTGGGTTTTACCCCCAGGAATAGAATTGCTTAATTTGACTAAATGATACCAGATTGTTTTCCAGAATGGCTGTCCCAGTGCACATTCCCATGACAATGCATGAGTATTTCTGTATTCTTGCATCCCTATCAATATTTCATATAATCTAGCTTTCTAGCACTTGCCAGCTTAATGGGCGTGAAGGGATTCCATTGTGTCATTTGCATTTCCGAGGATGAACATTTTCTTGTATCGCATTTTGGGTATCCTTGACTTTGCCTTTTCTTTTGGGGTTCCCATCTGTCTTATTTTAAAGAAATTCCTCTTATTCAAAGATAATAGTCCCTCACTGGTTTTATATTGGATTCCAATCTGTTCTCTGACATAATATTGTTCACTGTTACCTTCCATTGAACAGAAACTTCACTTTGATCCAACTCATATTTTTGACTTAAGGTTTGTGATATTAGGGTCTTACCAAATCACTTTCTATTTTCTTTGTTAGGTCTCTCGTCTATCTAGGCCCTCTTATGAAAATAATTATAGCTAAAGGGCTGTTATAAAAGAATAGAAGCATACAGCAGTATGGTACTCAGTTATTTTTCTCTTGAGTAACATTATTTTTCCATACTATTAGACAAGCTTGTCCTTTACCACTGCTGTGTGGTGGCCTCTTTGTCACAGTTTACTCCCATGCACACTTAGGTCTCACTCCTCTGTCTGTCCTCGTGTAAATGCCGTACCACTCACCACTCTTACTACTGCACCCTGTTGCTAGGGCAAGTCCCCTTCTTTATATTTCTTTGCAGTTGAATTGGCTGTTTGTGGACATTTTTCTTTGTATAGGTTGTAGCGTAAATTTGAGTAATTCAAATTAAGCAAGGATTTTGGGATTACTTGGAACTTATGAACTAATTTGGAGGTAAGCAAATCTTTAGTTCTTTCAAGAACATGGACTGTTCATTCTGAAAGAATCTTATTAGAATCTTTTTTCTTAAGTTAACTCCTAGAAACCTTATTGTTAAGGACATTCCCTTTTCCTGGCTTGCTAAATTATTAAATTCTAAACAGGTAACAAACATTTTTGCTGGAAAAGTGAAAAGCAAAATCAAAAGCACTTGTTTTTTTTTATTCTGTATAGTAACATGGTGAAACACTAGACTTTTCTAAATTTGAACTGTTTTTCTCCTGAGATAAAACCTTGTTGTTCATGTCATAATTTTTAAAAAGATTCTATTTATTTTTAGAGAAAGGGAAAGGAAGGGAGAAAGAGAGGGAGAGAAATATCAATGCATGGTTGCCTCTCATATGCTCCTAACTGGGGACCTGGCCAGCAACCGAGGCATATGCCCTGACTAGAAATTGAAGCAGCGACACTTTGGTTCACAGGCTGGCACTCAAGCCACTGAGCCACACCAGCCAGGGCTCATGTCATAATTTTAAGTACAGCATTGGATTTAGTTAGCCAACTTTTTAGTCTTTTGCATCCATGTTTGTAGGCAGAATGGGCATTTATGTTTGTAAGGCTGGGAACTGAGTCTGACACTCAGAGCAGTGAAAAAACCATTCTGCCACAAACCCCCTTTTAGAATGCCTAGAACATAGTCAAGTTTGGAAAGAAGGCTGTCTTCTAACTGGCACAGGTCTGGGAAGCATCTGCGCATCACAGTGGGCTTCCTGTCACCAGAGCTGGTGTGTCCACATCAGCCCGATTGGGGCCATTTGGGGTTGTCTTGCCAGTGAACATCTCCAGTATTATAACCAGAGAGTCAAGTTCATTCTTCATGTTCATTCAGACATTACAAGAGTCTGAACTTGTGAGATCATTTCTGAGAACTTAATGTCAAGTCTTTGACTTTAGTCAAATAAGATGTATCCTACTTCCAAACCCTTCTGTATTTACAATAACTTTTCATTTTGTTAAAAAGTAGCACCCTATTACTATAGAAAGTAGAGAAGCAATAATGCCACCCCTCTGGTGACCAGAGATCACTACTGCAATGGTCTAGTACTTCCAGATTTTTTCTTAACTTAAGATAACATATGAAATGAGACCAAATTGTCCTCTATAGTCTGTCCGAACAGTTCTCAGTTCAGTACCATGCCTCAGCTGGTTCTGTCTAGTACCATCCCTTTTTGAAGTTTGTTCTGAATGGGATCAAATTAAGTTGTTCTGCAGAGTGTCACACCTTCTAGATTGGTTTAGTTACTGCTGTTTAGTATTGTCTAGCTTGTCCCTCTGTCCTGTATGTATTCTGGAACCTAAGTTTTGCATCCAAATGCTTAATGTAATCTAGCTAAAAGTATTAAATGTGAATCCATTATTGATAATGCTAATAACACTCTACCTTGCATGATATCAGAAAATATCCTTAGTGATAAGACTTTTACTGGATCAGAGTGGCAATAATCTGACCCTACAATCACATACAGTCTATATCTCTTGTCATTAGGAAGAAATGCAAAGTGTTGTCACTTTGGCATTATACAAAGATCTGGTGTCCTGTCTCTATTTACTAATTAGCTTTACATAAATTGACAGCCCCTGGCCTGGATCTAAGGCCCTGTGCTTCTAGAGGCCATGCTCACTCCCAGCAGGTCTGACACCCCCACAGAAGGAGCTACAGCCTTGTTCTGCTGCATGTCCACCATTCACCATCTTTCCCATTTCTCCTGATGAGCAGTAGCTCTCTCACATGGCCATTTCTTCCTTCCAACAGTGAGTTTGCGCAAACTCACTGTTCATGAGGAGGGCCTGGTAGGGAGCACCTAGCTGACTTCTAGTAGCTTCTCTTTATTAAAGAGTACTTCAGCTCTTTTTGCATTTTTGCTCTCACTGAGAAGTCCCCCAGGGTACGATCCTAGGGAAAGCAGCCACTCTGAAATGGCCAGACGCTTACAGTTAACTGCACTAGTGAACACCCTCTTAGGTGTGTGTGAACGTTTGTGCTGAGGCACCAACTTGGGCATTGGACGTGGCAGTGAGTGGCAGGAAGGCCTCTGCCCTCCCTGTGAAGGAGGCTATAGGGCCACTGCAGACTTCCTATGACAAGCGTGCCATTGAGACCTGGGTCACTTCCGCTCCCAGAGGCAGTCTCTCAGCTCTGTAGCTCATGTTGGGCTGGCATCCTGACTGCACCCACACAGTGTCTGAGGCTGGCCTTTCTGACTACCTTCAAGTTCTCATATTACGGGGACAACTTTAGTCATGGTGACTGCTGAGAAGCAGGCACTCCTAGAGGACAAGATAGGCTTTGCCCCGAGGGGGACTTATCTTTGTGTCCAAGTGAGGAATCTTATTTTTGATCCATCTATATTTAAAGCTGTTCCTGAATGTTGCTGGCCCCAGAAGGTCCTTCTGTGCTGGTATCTTTAGTGCTGGCAGTGACAGGTGAAAATGCACACACGCAAGGCCAACTTTAGCATCCCTCCTGGCCCCTGGGTAGCCAAGGGCTGTTCTCGCTCATCAAAGAATTCTTTAGCCAGTGTGGCAGTGATGCTGTTTCTTGTGCAAGTGTAACATGCAGTGCCTGTGACAGGAATTTGGGCATCTTGCTGTTAATGCTCAGTGACCATCTACATGCCCTCTACTTCAGAGTCCTCATACATCATGGGTCACATCATTAACTCTCACTGACATGATGTAAGTGGAACTGACATCACTTCTGATCCAAGGCAGTGTTCTTCCTATGGGCGGGGCAGGGGGGTTGACCCTGAAAGCTTTGTGTTCTAGATGGTATAGCTGAAGAAAGAACATTCCTGGGTCTAGCCTAGGAAGAGACTTGCACAAACATTACCCTAGTGAGACTCGAGCTAGAAATAAACCTTCGTGTTAAGTCACCATGGACTGAGTTGTTATGAGACCATAGCTTAGCATCGCCTGGACTGATAAGTGCTCGCTGTGGACTGGGCAGTTCTCTCCTTACCAATGCCATCATCACTGTCCATCTCCCTGCCTCAGCTGGGACAGAGCCGTTAGAGTTTGGATCCCTGGGTATCTTCCTAACAAGGCTGTGAAAACACTTTCTCCCCTTTTCTGCCTCACCCCTGTCTTCAGCCCAGAACCCAGCGTTGCCCTGGCACCCTGGTAGTAGTGATGGTCTTTGCAGCCCAGGCCCCACATAGAAGCTGGCTTTCTCAGGGTGGCTGTGGCTTGCCTCAGGGATGTTCCGTCAGTAGCTCTAAGAGCAAAGGCATTTTCAAGGCAGCAAACCAGTAAGACAGCATCTTCCTGAAGACTAGACTGTGGATGTCCCTTGGATGTGGAAGAAGGGACAGCAGGTGAAGGTTTTTCGTCCTATGTGAACACATAAGAGCCAGACCTGGGGAAGTCAGGGTAGCATGATTAACCAAGCTGTGCTTGCTGCCTGTGACCACCTGGAGTCTGAGTCCCTTTGCCCATGGTTGTGGAAATCTCTACCCTTTTAGTCCTAGTGGGAAGCAGCACTTACTTGCCGCTATAGAAACTGAAATTCAGATAACCCCTTCCCCACCCTCTCTTGCAGGTAGAATGTAGACATGTGACCCAGGCTCCATCGACTAGTGTGCTCGCTCTGGATTTGGAATAGAAGCCAAGAAGGCAAAGATTCTAGGATTTTAGATGGTAACCTCTCGGTTAACTGTGACAGTTGCAACAAGACCAAGCTCCAGGCAGCACTGGAAATGGCCATGTTTCTGTCCCACCAGCAGTGGTGACTGCATTATGTAGTGCTCAGCAGTGGGGGCTGAGCTGTCTTCAGCAGTGAGACAGGTCTGCTGTGTGGCCTCGGAGCCCCAGACTTCAGCCATTCTGAGGATTCTCTGAGTGCCCTCGGTCTTCATTATGCATTTTTTTTTTCTGCTTAAATTGGTCAAAACCAGTCTCTGTTGCCTGTGACCAAGCACCCTGGCTGAGAAATCACAAGCTGGGCTAGCTGCAAGGATTTAAGAGAAATAGATTAGCCTGCCAGTCTGGCTGGGGCTGAAGGCAGTGATAATCCAACTGGTGTGAAGGTCTGAGACTCTCAAGCCTGTGCCATGTGGAAACAAAACAAACTGCCACCAAGAACAGATGTCCTTAAAGCTGTCTAACAACCACCCCAGCTCTGTCTTGACTCAGAACGTGGTTCTTGCTATCAAGAGGGTGTGGTTTGCTGTCCAAAGCCACACTTTAGTGGACACAATGCTGCTGGATCTTACTTATATCTGCTTGTTCATGGTAAGAAGCACAATTCTTGGTGGGCTGCTTTGTTTTGAAGCCGGCCATGTGCCATACTTGCTCTACCTTTGGTGGTGACGTGAAAAGCTGGTTCTGAGTGGTGCCCAGAGCAAGTGGTGCCCAAAACAGGATGTGGCTGGGCAGCTCTGCCCATCGGTGCTCACGACCCAGCAGGAATTTGTGTCCAAGTGTCTTTAGCAAACTGGGATGTTATGTGGAACTCCTGGCAATCCCTAACAGAATCTTGGTGGGAGCTCCTAGAGTTTTAGGGCAAAGCTAGGCTGCCATCTGCAAGTAATTGCTCTTTTGTTTTTAAAGTTTATTTTATCAATTACACTATTAGAGTTGTCCCAGTTTTTCCTCCTTTGCCCCTTTCCAGCTGGTACCCCCCTTTCCTCCAGCAATCCTCCCCGCACTTAGTTCATGCCCATGGGTTGTGCATGTAAGTTCTTTGGCTTCTCCATTTCCTATGCTACTCTTAACCCCCCTTGTCTATTTTGTATCCACCAATTATGCTTCTTAATCCCTGCAACTTTTCCCCCATTCTCTCCCTTCCCCCTCCCAGCTGATCACCTTCCAAATGATCTTCATTTCTGTGATTCTGTTCCTGTTCTAGTTGTTTGCTCAGTATGTTTTTTTAGATTCAGTTGTTGATAGTTGTGAATTTGTTGGCCTTTTAATCTTCATAGTTTCAATCTCCTTTTTCTTAAATAAGTCTCTTTAACTTTTCATGTAATAATGGCTTGGTGATGATGGACTCCTTTAGCCTTACCTTGTCTGGGAAGCGCTTTATCTGCCCTTCCATTCTAAATGATAGCTTTGATGGATAGAGTAATCTAGGTTGTAGGTCCTTGCTTTTTATCACTTTGAATACTTCTTGCCAGTCTCTTCTTGCCTGCAAAGTTACTTTTGAGAAATCAGCTAATAGTCTTATGGGAACTCCTTTGTAAGTACCTCTGCTTTTCTCTTGCTGCTTTTAAGATTCTCTCTTTATCTTTAACCTTTGGCATTTTAATTATGATGTGCCTTGTTGTGATCCTCTTTGTGTCCAACTTGTTTGGGACTCTCTGTGCTTCCTGGACTTGTATGTCTATTTCCTTCACCAAATTAAGGAAGTTTTCTTTTATTATTTTTTCAGATAAGTTTTCAATTTCTTGCTCTTCCTCTTCTCCTTCTAGCACCCCTGTGATTTGGATGTTGGCACATGTGGAGATGTTCCAGAGTTGTCTTACACTATCCTCACTTTTTTGAATTCTTATTTTTTCTTTCTGTTCTGGTTTAGTATTTATTTCTTCCTTATGTTCCAAATCGTTGATTTGAATCCTGGCTTCTCTCCTGCCACTGTTGCTTTCCTGTGGATTTTTCTTTATTTCTCTTAGTGTAACCTTCATGTGTTCCTTTATGTTGTTGCTGTGCTCAATGAGTTCTTTGAACATCCTGATCACCAGTATTTTGAACTCTGCATCTGATATATTGGCTATCTCTGTTTCATTTAGTTCTTTCTCTGGGGTTTTGTTCTGTCCTTTCATTTGAGCCATATTTCTTTGTCTCCTCAATTTGACAGCCTCCCTGTGTTTGTTTCTGTGTATTACATAGAGCTGCTTTGACTCCCTGTCTTTGTGCACCTGTTAAGTTGTATGGGGCAGAGACTTAGGTATTCACCAGGGCAGGGAGACCTGTTTCACAGCTTTGTTGCTCTCTGTGGGAGGAGGGCTTGGAGAGGGGACAGTGCTGCTGCCTGGCTTCTGGAAGTTTGCCTGTCGTTTACCCCATTTCCAGTTACTTCATCCATTTCCCATATGTGATTGACACCCTTCCAGCTCTTGCCCTAGGTGATATATCCTAGAGTGGGTGGGTTTCTATACATTCTAAATCTGTCTGAGTCCTTTAAACAGATTATCCTGAGAAACTGGCAGTTTCTTCTGCCTCCCTGACCTCCACTGGTTTTTATAGCCAGAAGTTATGGGACTTTATCTTCCCGGTGCTGGAACCCTGGGCTGTGTGGTCTGGCCTAGGGCTGAGAACATTCACTCCCAAGGTGTTCTTCCCAATTTTTATCCACCACACGTAAATGTGGGGCCGCCCATTCCACTACCACCACCCTTGGCTCTCTGCACCACACTGCATCTCCTTGCCTCTCTTCCCTGACTCTCCTTCTCCTCCTTTCCTACCTGTCTGGGTGAATGTGGCTTCTTTAAATCCTTGGTTGTCGGACTTTCATACAGTTCTATATTCTGGCAGTTCTGGGTATTGTTTTGAGGTTAATTGCAATTTTTGTGGCTGCACAAGGAGGTGAAGTGAGTCTGTGCATACCTCCATCTTGACCTGAAGTCCCCCAAGTAACTGCTCTTGAAGTGATGCTTGACTTTGTATTTGGTCCTTAGTAGAAAGCAAATACTGCCTACACTGACCAGATGTTAGCTGATGTGTCCAGCCATCACTGGGCATGTCCAGTAGTCCAAGAGCCCAAGTACATCCTATGAACACATGTAAATTGCATGAACACTTGGTTACATAGTATCACTAAACCTGTCACACTACCACCTATGACTCATGGAGAAAAACCTAGACACTTACAAATGATATAAAAGAAAATAAGATTACCCTATGCAAAAGAGGCAGGGGAAGTATAGTATGATCCAGGGAACCCCCTGAAAAAAACCCCTAATACCTGGGCAGATTAGAAGACCATAGCAACCTTACATTAGCAGCACTACCAAGGATATACTTATTTCAGTAATAAAAGTTTGGATCATTTCCCCATCTATCAGAGGTGTCCAGCCTTTTGGCATCTCTGGGCCACATGGGAAGAAGAGGAGTTTCCTTGGGCCACACATTCAATATACAAACACTAACAAAAACAAAAACAATAGAATCTCATAATGCTTTAAGTTAATTTATGATTTTGTGTTGGGCTGCATTCATAGCCATCCAGGGCTGCTTGTAGCCTATGGGCTGTAGGTTGGATACCCCTGAAAATAATCCAGTAAACTGAAGTCTTAGGTTAAGGGAAAGGGAACAATAGAGTTTGTTTTGGAAGATGAGTCACAAATAACCATTGCCTTGTAACTATTATAATGAAAGATCTTTAACAATGGTCTACATTTATCTTCCTTGAAATGACTACTGTCTACCACTTATATAAGTTGTGATGGAGACTCTTCACACATTCTAGACTGTATGTCACAGTATCATGACAGAATTCAAACAGAACTAAAACAAATGGATATTATCTTCTGTTGGATGGCAATGGAATGACTTGGGTGTTCTTGGTGGGGGACCAAGTAAGTAGTAAGTATCACACTTTCTTGAAGAATAGGAAGAAGAGGCTTTTGATGTTAGGTATTAAAAGTGGTGTGCTTAGTGAATGCTTAAGAACGTGCTTCCTTTTGCTGTGAACCTAAATCCTTCTTCTGTCTAGGTATTTCCCCCTCTAGATGTGTCAGGATCTCTCTACCAGAGAAATAAAAGTATCTCAAACTTGCTTTCTCAGCTAATCTTACAGTGTACGCTTGGAGGTGGCAGCAGTGGGATCTTGAAGCAGTTCCGTCTGTGATTTTGGGGAGGGGGTTATTTTTGGCTGAGGCTTGTTCTCTGGCTTCCATACTATCTAATAAATTCCTCTTCTGTTTCAATCAGTCTGTTCTTATAGCAGGGAATAAAAGCTTTATACTACTCTGACTTACCGTGAAATGGAATTAGAATAAAAGGTACTAACACCCTCATAGAAGATTTGCGTATTAAAAGTGTCCTTACAAGTATTGTGTAGGCATCAGCAGTTGCAGCTCCTGCTGAACCAAGGAACGGCCCTGACCATGACAAACTGGGCGTCAGCGACTCATGCCAGAACCAGCAGCAACGCTGTCTGCATGTCTTGTCCCAGATGTCGGCAGTGAAACCACGGATGCAGTTGATGAAACCACATGGCGACGCATACAGGAGATAACACTGAAACACCAGGCAGCAGAGCCGAGAACCTGCACATCGCCAGAAATTCCTTAGTCCCCCCCCTTCCCTCCGCTCCCCTATGTAAACCAGCCAGGACACCTGAGAGGCTAAGATGGGCTTTGAGATGACAGTCCCCCATCTTCCAGGTTACCAGCACCTGAATAAAATTATTGAGTTGGCCAAAAAGTCAATATGGTTTTTTCCATAAAATAAAAGACATATTTTTTATTTTCACCAATAACTATTGATTTGGATATTTTGAATATGTCAGCTATCTCCTGTGTGGTATAACATTGATTGTTCTCAATTAATGTCTCAATTTGATTGCTATCACTTCAACTGGTCTACCTGACCATGGAGCATCTTCAAGCAAAAAATCTTCAGCACAAAACTTCACAAACCACTTTTGACACATTCAGTTAGTCCCATCTTCTCCACACACTGCACAATCTTTTTTGCATTTCACTTGCATTTTTACCTTTCTTGAAATAAAGCATAATATGTGAAAAATGTTGCATGTTTTCTTCCATCTTCAATATTAAAATGGCTACACAAATCACCAATTTTTTAAATGCATGCTGGTATGACAGCTGTCACAGTACAATCTAGCGAAATCATTTAGAATGAGGTTAAAGACAACTAACAGTCAGCTGTTAGTCAGCTCACAGAAAGAACCAAACTTTTGGGCCAACCCAATACCTTCTTTTTACATCATCACCTGCCTCTCAGGTATTGACTTTTGAAGTGGCTGGCAGCTGGACCTGTGTTTAGTTACATTCTGATCGATATGGTCATTGTGTGATAACTTTAAGATGCTTCAGATGCATGTCCTTTGGTCTTAATTAAGCCACTGGCTCATTCTTTTGATGGGCTGGAGGCAAGCTTGTTAGCCCTCTGGCTGTTACCTTAAAAGCTGGCTCCTCTTCATTTTCTCTCTAACCTTGATACCTGCACATGGGCAACATCTATAGGATCGTGTTTAGACTTGTGCATGAGCCTTTCCTTCTAGGGTAAGTGGCCTCAGATTTCTTCCCCATTCCAATGCCAATTACCCTCAGAGTCCCCTGTACTGCTGATCCTGCATCCCTCCTCACCATCTGTCTTAGCTCACTAACTGTCCTTCACTCTTAACCTGGAGAAAGCTTACGAAGAGCTATGTGAAGCTAATTGCCCCTCTTGTCCCTGATCATTCTGTGTCTCTGGGCTGCTCCAACCCAGAGACCTTATTCTTGCCTGTACCTCTTCTGGATGGTTCGAATCTTGGCTGCAAGATGCTGAGCCCTTTTCTAAGCCCAGAGGGAAGAAATGGTCTAGTCTGGTCCCACTCCTTGCCTTGAAGTCCTCCTTCTAGGGCTTGGACAGTAAGGATTCAGTCCCCTTTCCCTCCCTCTATGAGCACAAGGACCCCACAGGCTGTGACCTCCTCACTCTAGCAGGGGTCGGCTTATTCTCTTAAACTTACTAAGCACCTACTTAGGTAGGATGTGAACTGATTTGATCACTCCTGTTCTGGATGACCTCTGTGCTGGGTGGGGTGAAAATGGCACTGATTGAATTTAATAGCTGGTGTGAACATGATGTGTCAGATTTAGGGTAAAGGCTAGAGACAGAACTTTGAATAAGATGATCCTTTTCATAGACCCAGAAGAGGAGAGTCATACCTCAGTTCTCTCTCTGCCACTGCATCTCATGTCTACCCTAGGTTATAGCAGAAGCTTCCTAACTGGTCTCTGGGCTTCTATTCCCATTGCACTCCCATTCATTCATTGTTTCAAGTGTAATTGTCCTAAGCTCATGTGAACATGGTTTCCCCCACAGAGCCCATGACTGGATATTCAGATGGTCTGTTCAATGAGGCTCTGGTTACTTCCAGTAACAGCTTCTGCTTCCAGAAACTGCTCTCATGCTTTTGTGCCTTATTGGGCTGTTCCCTCTGCCTGGAATTCCAAGGTAGCCCCTATGTCAAAAGATGGGAGCAGCAGTGCCTGTCCTCTGCTGGACGTAAAGTTTGGGAAGGTCTTCAATCCTTCCTTCAGGCTGAGGAAAATAGGCTCACTGGGAGATACTTTTCTCTCCCTTCTATCCCCAGTCCTGGGACAGCTGTTCCCCAGAACACCAAGAGGCTCCCAAGTCTCTGCCATGCCTAGCCTTGTGACTCCTGGGGCTGGAGAGGAAGGAGATGTGGGCTTATCAGAAAGAGGAGACCACGATGACTGCTAACATTTCTTTGTCACTTGGGTTGCTCCTAAGTACTTCGTGTGCACTAGCTCATTCAGTCCTCACAATAACACCATGCAAGGGACTATTATCTCATTTTATAAATGAGAAACTGAGGCCCAGAGAGGTTTAGCAATCTGCTTATGTTTACACTGTTGGGAAATAGTAGGGCCAAGATTTGATCTTAGACTGTCTAGTTCTAGGGCACAGGTGGCAAACACAAGGCCTGCGGCCGAATCCGGCCCTCCACCTTGTTTTATCCGGCCCGGCACCTTGTTTCTACCCAGCAGCAGCCCTGAGCTCTTGCTTAACTATTAAGGAGTAGTTACATTTACAGTCCTAAAATTACATTCAGCCCTTTGAAGGCCACCGCAAGGCTGATGTGGCCCCTGGTGACAATGAGTTTGACACCCCTGTCTAGGCTATTAGGCTTCTCTAAAGAAATGGAACCACAGGATATGTAGATTTACTGTGAGGGATTTGCTCACATGATTATGGAGATGGAAAAATCCCATGATCTCCCAACTGGAGACTCAGGAAAGCTGGTGGTATGGATGCAGTTCAAACCTGAATTATTCTTCTTCTTTTAATCCTCACCCAAGAACATTTTTTTTCAATGCTTTTAGAAAGAGAGGAAGGGAGAGGGAGAAACACTAATATAAGAGAAAAACATTGGTTGGTTGCCTCCTGTATGTGACTGGGCCGAGGGTTGTATGCACCTGGACTTGGGGATGGAACCCGCAACCTAGGTATGTACCCTGACCAGGAATCAAACCTGCGACCTTTTGGTTACAGGACAATACTACCACCAATTAAGCCACAATGGCCAGGGCACAAACCTGAATTCTTGAGAACCAGGGGTTTGAGTCAGAAGGCCTGAGAACCAGGAACGCCGCTGTGTAAGAACAGGAGGAAATGGATGTCCCAGGTCAAGCAGAGAGCAGATTTGTCCTTCCTCTTCCTTTTTGTTCTATTCAGGCCCTCAAGAGGCTGAATGGTGCCTGCTGCCACTGGTGAGGGTGGATCTTCATTCAAATGCTAATCTCTTCTGGAGACACCCTCACTGACACACCTCAAAATAATGTTTCACTAGTGATAGGCCATCCCTTATCCAGTCAAGATGCCGTATAAAATTAACAATCCCAGTGTATATTTTTCCAATATTATAAAAACATTTAATCATACAGACCAGTTGGCGGAATTTTACAGGGAACACCCGCATACTATTAACATTTCACCAAGCTTGTTTCCTCACTTAGTTGTGTCCCATCACCCCTCAGTCTTATTTTTGGTGCATTTAAAAATAAGTTGTAAACATTTGTGTATATTCCCTAAACACTTCATCATAAATATTAACTAGAGTATAATATTTAATTATTTTCTTTTGTTTTTTTAAGGGTGTATTGTGAGCACTTTATTTTGTTAATTATAATTTATTGATTATGCTATTACAGTGGTCCTGATTTTTCCCCCTTTGCCCCCCTCCACCAGGCACACCCCACTCCCTCAGGCAATTCCCCACCATTGTTCATGTCCATGGGTCATCTGTATGAGTTCTTTGGCCACTCCATTTCCTATACTGTACTTTACATCCCCGTAACTATTCTATAAGTACCTATTTGTACTTCTTAATCCTCTCACCTCTTCACCCATTCCTCTACACCCCACCCATCTGGAAACGATCAAAATGCTCTCTGTATCCATCATCTGTCTGTTCTTCTTGTTTGCTTAGTTTGTTTTTTAGATTCCACTATTGAAAGATTTGTATGTTTTTCCATTTTATTGTTCATAGTTTTGATCTTCTTTTTCTTAAATAAGTCCCTTTAACATTTCATGTAATAATGGCTTGATGATGATGAACTCCTTTAGTTTTTCTTGTCTGAGAAGTTCTTTATCTGCCCTTCGATTCTAAATGATAGCTTTGCTGGGTAGAGCAATCTTGGCTGTATGTCCCTGTTTTTCATGAGTTTGAATATTTCTTGCCAATCCCTTCTAACCTGCAAAGTTTCTTTAGAGAAATTAGCTGACAGTCTTATGGGAACTCCCCTGTAGGTAACTAACTGCTTTTCTGTTGCTGCTTTTAAGATTTTATCTTTCACCTTCGGCATTTTAATTATGATATCTTGGTATAGTCTTCTTTGAATCCATCTTGTTTGGTACTCTGTGCTTCCTGGACTTGCATGTCTATTTCCTTCACCAAATTAGGGATGTTTTCTTTCATTATTTTTTCAAATAGATTTGCAATTTCTTGCTTTTTCTGTTCTCCATCTGGCATCCCTATGATGTAAATGTTGGACCTCTTGAAGTTGTCTCAGAGGCTGCTTATACGATCCTCATTTATTTTGGATTCTTTTTTCTTCTTGTTCTGACTGCTTGCTGTTTTCTTCCTTGTGTTCCAAATCGTTGCTTTGATTCTCAGCTTCATCCACTCTACTGTTGTTCCCCTATAAATTTTTCTTTATTTCAATTAGTTTATCCTTTGTTTCTGACTGGATCTTTTTTATGCTGTTGAGGTCCTCACTAAGTTCCTTGAGCATACTTATAACCATTGTTTTGAATTCTGCATCTGACAGATCGCTTATCTCCATTACATTTAGCTTTTTCAGGATTTTGATCTGTTCTTTTATTTGGGCCATGTTTCTTTGTCTCCTCATTTAGGCAGCCTCATTGTGTTGGTTTCTATGTATTAGGTAGAGCTTTGACTCTGTGTCTTGCTAATGTGGCCTAATGTAGTAGGTGTCCTGTAGAGTCCAGTGGCATAGCCTGTCCTATCACCCAAGCTGGGTACTTGAGGTGCACCCATCTTGTGGGCTGAGTACTCCCGCCTCTTGTAGCTGAGCCTTGGTTGCTGTTGGCAGGTCAATGGGAGGGATTTACCAAGGCCAGTCAGCTGCAAGGATTGGCTGTGACCAATCTCCACCCTCTGTGGATGATCAGCTGTGCAGGGGCAGAGTGGTGGTCTATAGCTGCCTACTGGGTGCACAGGCCCTGGGGTTTCCCAGGTGGTGCAGGCCAAGGTCAGCCTCCACCTGAGTTTTGCCTGGGGCCACCCTGACTGAGCTATAAAGCAATCTGAGATGGCTGTTACTTGTGCTGGGCTTGGAGATTCCCAGGTGAAGCCAAGCTGTGAATCTAGGTTGGCTGCTGCTAGTGCCAGGCCTGGGGCTCACTCAGGCCAGCTATTGCTTGTTTGATAGGATTTAGGAAGTTGTTCAGCATGAGTCAAGACTAGCCATTCATATGGAAAAGGAGCTTGGGTGGGCCCATAAGTTGGGTGGAACAGAGTCTCTGAGGATCTCCAGGACAGGGCAAACAGTGTTAGCCAGATTGATGGAGTCTCATATATGGCAACAGCTTGCCAGCTCTGTGGCTCTGTGGGGAGGTGTTAGAAAAGGGACAATAGCTTTTGCTTGCCTTGGTGCCAGACACTTCAGTTTCTCCCAGTATGCCACTGGTGCCTTTCAAGCTGCTACCCCAGTGCTGGAGCTAAGAGGGAGTGAGTCTGAGTAGGTGAGTCCATGTGTGGGTTCTGTGAAAGGAACTGCTTGGGGCTCCAGCAGTTTCTTCTACCTACTCAATTCCCACTGGTTTTTGCAGCCACAAGTTGTGGGGACTTATCTTCTTGGTGCTGGAACCCTGGGCCGGGGGTCCTGGTGTGGGGCTGGAGCTCCTCATTCTGGAGATATCCCTCCCGAATTTTTATCCATCACATGTGGGTGTGGGGCCAGCCCACTCCGCATCTGCCCTCCTCCTACCAGTCTGCACGGGTGTGGTTTCTTTAATTCCGTAGTTGTCAGACTTCCATTCAACTCAATTTCTGATGGTTCTGAGTGATGGTTGTTCTATATTTTAGTTGTAACTTTGATGTGGCTGTGCAAAGAAGTGAGCCATGTCTGCCTAAGCTGCCATCTTGACTGGAAGTCCTAATTTTTTCTTTTGCTGTAACATTGACATGAACCTACATTTTCAACTGCCAGGGTCTACTCTTTCTGCACTCAGGTAGTACAGAACAGGCCAGGCCATCCCTCCTCATTTTACAAATGTTTCCTGAACTGCCATATGTGACAAGATCTGGAGTTATGCAGTCGGATAAAACTACCTGCTATAAGAGTTTACACAGACAGCAAAACTGAGCTATGCTCAGGGAGAGGAGTGAGCAAGTTCAGGGGGAGCACAAGGATGAGATTCCCTTCGCAAAGAGGGGAAATCAGGGAAGGTTTCACCAAGGAGTGCTGGGGAGAGTTTTGGTGTAAGACATTGGCAGCTAGCTAGGAAGAGCACTTCAGGTGGAGGAGGGCACAGCATGTGCTGAGGCGGGAGATGTGAACTGGGACGTTCAAACAGTTGCAGGTAGCCTGCTGTGGTTAGAGCACAGAATGGGCAGAAGGGGTGTTTCCTGTTGCTGCTGTAACAAATGACCACAAACTTAGTGGCTGAAACACAAATGTATTTTCTTATAGTCCTGGAGATCAGAAGTCTGTAATGGGTCTGACTGGGCTAAAATGAAGGTGTTGGGGGGGCTGCGTCCCTAAAGGGTATGTATTTCCACACCTTTTCCAAAGTCTAGAGGCTTCTCACATTCCTTCTCTCATGGCCTCTTCCTGTCTTCAAAGCCAGCAGTGGCCAGCCTTTCTCACCTTACGTCTTTTATACTGCTTCCCTTGTCACATCGTCACATTTTTTTTTTTTTTTGCTAGTCTCCCTCCTTCATTTATAAGGACCCTCTAATGATATTCAGTCTACCTGGATGATGCAGGATAATTTCTCCTCAAGATCCAAGTTAGTCACACTGCATAGTGCCTTTTGCCAGGTGAGATAACAGTCACTGATCCTAGGCATTAGGATGTGGATGTCTTTGGAGAGGCATTATTCCGCTGGCCACAGAGGGACTGGGTGGCAGAGACCATCAGGGCTATAAGAGCTAGGTTTGGCCTGAGGCTTCTTGGAGGGGACATCCTTGCATAGACTTGACTTGGTAGAGGAAGAATTGAGTCAGGTACAGAGAAGGGGCCAGTCTGAGTGCTGCCATGGTCTTCTCTGTCTATTAGCGTGGCAAAGAGGAGGTGCTTAGGAAGAATTTGCAAAGTGAACAAGGATGAGGTGAGCCTGGCTGGCGGCCAGGTACTGGGAGGGGGAATAGCCACTACACTGAGCCAAACTCTACCTTGGTGGGGGCTGGGATTACGCCAGGAGGGCAGGGTTCTCCTGGGAGACCCTAGTGCAGAGCCCCCTCTCCGCACAGCATGAGGGTTACGACAAGTCTATTACTGTTTCCTTGTCACTCTGTCACCCATCTAATGGCTGTCGATAGTACTTGAATGAGAATTGATGGGAAGATAGATTTAATTAACCCCAGTGTCAGCAGCTGCTGGGCCACTGGATTGTGTGTTAATAGAGCGGCTGCCAGCCCTCTCCTGGGCTTT
Organism: Anoura caudifer; assembly: GCA_004027475.1. Taxonomy (NCBI): domain Eukaryota; kingdom Metazoa; phylum Chordata; class Mammalia; order Chiroptera; family Phyllostomidae; genus Anoura; species Anoura caudifer. The sequence continues at coordinate 224,783 of PVKU01000279.1, read as the reverse complement.
GCTGGGCGCCCAAGGCCAGCATGAGCAATTGGGCCTGTCAGCTGAGGTGGCCAGGCAGAGGGGAAAGTGGGAGCTCAGCCTGGGCTGGCCTCTCTTTTCCAAGAGCAGGCAGTCACCTTGTCAGCCCGACTGTGCTGCCTGGCTCTGCTCTCTTGTCTGGAGATCTAAGCAGAGCACTGATGAGAGCCTAAAGCGCACCGCAGCTCCCCGGCCTGAGGAAGGCACCCTGCTGGCCCAGCCTGGTGTCCAAGTTCCCTAGCTCCCCCAAGTCCAGCCCTGGTTATGGTGCCCCCAGTCAGTGCCTGGCACTGAGCCTCCCAGCATAATGTGTTTCTTAGGCCTCACTCTACCCACTCCCTTCATTTCCAGGTTCCGCATACCACCCAGACTCACAGGCTGCCTCTCGAGCACCAGTCTCCCACCCTACCCCTTCCTTCTGCTGTCTTTCCTGCTGGGCTGTTTCCTGGGTGCCCCAGGTGGTGGCCTCACCCCTCAGCCATGCAGTTGAGGAGAGTTCACACCCTACTGCCTCACCGGCCAGGAGGGCCTATAGGGAGTTACGCCAGGAGGCCTCAGGAGGCTGGCTGCCCCCACTCAGCACATGCCTCTGTGTGACAACAGACCTCATCTTCCCATCCTGTCAAATGGGAGCTCAGACAAGTGGCAGTGCTGATGGGTGGTCAGCAACAGGGGCCAATGATCTGCCTCCTGTCACAGGGCACCACTGAGGGGACATAAGGAAGAAGGATTCTGGACTTTATCCTCTTAAGGATGGTAAACTCCGAGAGGACAGGAGCCTCTCTGGCCTCACTGTGGCCTTGTGCCCAGCACACAGTAGGCACCTCCATTAGTGTTTGTTGAATGGACACCAAGATTGGGTCTGTCCCAGGGACTGAACGTGGAGGCCATGGACCCCTCAAAAAGGCTTAGACCATGGCCGCAGCCCAGGTGAGAATGGCTGCCTTAGCAGGGACAGTCTGTTGTTAGCAACCCCCAGCTGTCATTCATTGCTCTGCCCGCCCATGGCTCTGTGACCTTGGGCAAGTCACTTTAGCACCAGAGTTTCAGTCTGTGGGTACAAAAATAGTGTTTCTCTCACAGGGTGACACAGGACTCAGTGAAATGGTAAGTGGGCCAGGCCCAGGACATGAGCTTGGTCGGCGTTAGCCTCCCGTTCCTGGACCTGGAGCCCCCACACTGCTCTCCCCCCAGCTCTGACAGGGAGAAACGGGCTTTAGAGCCAGGAAGCTAGAGGCCACCTGGACTCTGTCATCCAAGGACCCCAGACCACTCCCAATGGGTGAGAATTGGCTCATCATGGGTGTCACGACAGGGGCCATTTGGGTACCGACTTTGACAGGCTCTTGCAGACAAACTATAAGTATGGAGATTCTTTCTCTCTCATCTACTTGTCACTTCAGCCCTGGGCTGGGGCCCTGCTCTTTAAGTGGAGAGAAGCAGGCCCAAGGTTCCTACTGGCCACCTGCCTCCCGGAGTGGTGGGGCACCTGGGAGGACCCACGCTGACAGGGGGGCAGGTGTGGGGGCACCAGCCCTGCGGCTGGCCAGCCACCTTGCTTCCCGTCTGGCAGTCTCCATTTCTGCTTCACACCTCCACTGCCTTTCATTTTCAGCTCTGATTGGTTTTCTTGTTTTAACACATACCCCAGGCCCTCTCTTTGACCCCGGTGATGGATTCAGCCACTCCCTGGGATTCCAGCTGCCAAGCTTGTCAGGAGCCACTGGGGTGTGGGGGAGGGGGAGCCTGTGCCATCCTGATGTTCTGGGCCCTGTGTGGGCGGGGGCACCCTCCCCAGAGCCAGGAGGCAGCTCATGGCAGTCAGGACAGGGTGGGGACTGTCAGACTCTATCATGGGAAATGGATTTTCTCTCTGGGCCTTCAGCTTCCCTTTAGTACCAGCGGCTGTGGTGGTTGCAGACTGCTCATCTCGAAGACATGGAATGTCTGAGTCCTGGGATAAATGGGACATCGATTTTCCTTCATGCCTCAGGATGTGCTTGCTCCAGACGTCTGCTGCTGGCTGGACCTCCAGAGAACGGGCCAAGAGCTGGACTGAATTGTCCTTGGCCCGCTGGACCTGCAGGCAGAGCAGGGTGGCGGAAGGGCCACTGGACGACGGGTGCCTTTGGTGGGAGGCCACGTGTGCCAAGTCCCTGCCAGACATGCAGCCCACAGGGCCCAGCTGGAGTCCCCATCAGGTTCTTGTCACAGGAAATGGTAAATGAAAGTTGGGGGTGAGTACCCAGCCGAGGGATGGGGGTATTTCAGGCCCACAGATGTTCTATGTGCCCAGTGCCCAGCAGCTGTGTGGACTATCTGGATGTCTGGCTGAATTTTCACTTCTCAGACAGGTGTCTGAGATCGCTGTCACTGTGAGCCTGCAGGCGAGGATGCAGGTGAGGCTGTTCTCTCTCTCCTCCCCTCTTGCTTCTTTGTGGTACATTTGTTTTTTCTTAAAAGTTGTAATGTTTATGAGAAGTATATTGTCCCAGGCGAAACTGCACTGACAAAGGGCGTGGTTGGTGAAAATCCATATTCACACACACACTCTCACACTCACGCATGTTAGTTATGTGTTTGATATGGGCTGAGTGTTGGTGCCCCTACCCCACATCCATATATTGGTACCCTGATCCCTGGAGATAGGGCCTCCAAGGAGGTAACGCAGGTTAACGAGGCTATAAGGGTGGAGCCCCGATCCTATAGAATTAGTGCCCCTGTAAGAAGAGACACCGGAGACTTTATGCCCCCCACCCCAACAAATACACAGGGCGAGGAAGGGTCATAGTGTGGGTGTATCGAGGAAGTGGCCATCCACCAGCAAGGAAGAGAGCTCTTATCAGAAACCGAACAAACCAAACTGGCCAGAATCTTGGTGTCTTAGACTTCCCACCCCCACAAGGGTGAGAAATTTAGTTTTTGTTGTTTAAGGCCCCGGTTTATGGCATTTTGTTACGGCAATTTGATCTAAGAAAATATTTATGTCTATGTGTGTGTATAACTCTCTGGAGTCGTACATTACCTTATAACTTGCTTTGGACAAAGCAACAGTAAACTTGTAGGATTCGTATGTTCTTTTATTTGAAACCCATATACAGGTACAGTGACACACACACCCTTGGCTGTGAATACACATGTCTCCTACCACCCAGGAGCACACGCTATACTCTCTCCCCTCCTTTGCACATGACTCCCCTCTTCCCTCGCTCCATTGGCCAGGCGCTGCAAGTGCAATAATAACCTTTCAGCGGGGAGTCAGGAACCTCAGTTCTCCTAACTGCCACCAACTGGCAGCTTGGCATTGGGTGAGCTGCCGCCCCACCCAAGCCCCAGTTTCCTCCTATGTGAGATCCCTGAGAGGTGGGTACTTGTGAGGGTGTTTCCCTCAGGTGAGCTGGGCCTGGCCTGGACCTCGGGGCAAGGGCCTGGCAAGGAAAGCAACACGTCAGTACAGATGGCTGCTGACAGAGCTCCACATGCAGGAGGGGAAGCAGCTGGGCCTTGTCTCCCATCAATCCAGGAGACACTTGACCTTCTCCCCTACATGATTTGGCAGCTTCCCAGAGCAGCCTTTGTCCGATACCCACTCGGGTGGAGGGAGAGTAGGGGCTGTGGCTGGACAGGGCCCTGGGACAGAGGAACCAGATTGAAGACCCAAACTTCTAGGCTAGTTCTGCTCCTTTTAGCTGTGGGAGTTCTGGGAAACTCCTCTGAGCCTCATTTAATTCCTCCTTCAAGTTGGAAAGTTGGCAATGCATAATGCCCAGGGTGGTTATAAAAGTGCTTTATAAATATAAAGGGCAACTTGGACGTTTTATTCTTTCAGAACCCCAGGCAGCAGAGACGTGATGTCACCTGGGATCTAGTTGACTCAGCTGTGGGAACTCCTGCAGAACCTGTGATAATCCCCCAACCCTGCGCCCTGAACCCTCATGAGGGCCAGGGTGAAACTCAGGACTGGTGCCAGTGAGCCATCAGAGAGGCCCCTGCTTCTTTGGGCCTTGATGTCTGACCAGAGAGGCCAGGTACGCACCCCAAGCTCACCAAGAACTGAGAAGTATGAGCTGTGCTGTTCTGATGGCCCAGTTTTCAGAAACTCAAAGAAAGGGAAAGGCAGGGAGGCCAAGAAGGCTTCATGGAGGAGGAAGCACTGAGCTAAGGCTGGAGGGACAGTAGCATTTAGACACAAGGCTACAAAGGAGAGAGGACACTGCAGGGAGGAGTGGGGAAAGCAAGCCCATTCCAGGCAGCCTGGAGGTGGAAATGTGTATGGCTCGCTGTGTGAGCTGAGAGGAGAGAGACTTGCTCCTTTAGTCTTGGAACCGTGGGGCGCCTTGGGCTTCAGTGGCTGAGCAGTTGAGTCGCAGACTCCTTGGCTGTACCCTACCCTTTAGCAGGGCTACCCTCTATCCCTCATACTAACAGGCCAACCCCTGTCCCTAGATACCAGCCCCTCAACCCCTGTGTTCCAGAAAAATGCATTCTTCCTACCCTGCTCCCTACCCCCTCCACATCCGCTACTGGAGCACTTGTATGGATCTTGTCAGAAGTCCTCCATTCAAGTTAATAGAAATGGCTAAAATCAGTGACAAGAAATAGCAAACCATACCATTTAGAAAGATGAAAGAACTGCCGGGAGGAGCCGCTGAGAGCATTAAACAGGGTTGCCTCAGGGCAGCTGAGCTGAGGGGTGGGTCTCAACGAAGCAGGCTCTTCTCAGTAAAGCCCATCTGCCCTGTCTGATTCTTCCACCTTGGCAAAAATGAAAAATTATTTTTAAACAAATCTTGCCTAACCCAAATCTGTCCTATTACACTGAAAGACAATCTCCTGTCATCCTAGTCTTGGAACAAATTAGGGTAGGCAACAGCTTTGGGGGGGGGGATTCTTTGGAGATCCCCTGACAGTGGGGGGCCATCATTGCTCCCCTGAAGCTCGAGGCTGCCAGGACAGAAGAGTATCATTTGCTCTGTCCTGATCACAAATAAGGTGGAAGCCCACACTCCAGAATCTTCTGAAGCCTGAGGTATGCTGGGACACGGGACTTGGGGTGTGGACCTGGAGCACACCCAGACCACCTGGCTTCCGTTCAACTCTGCACAGGCCAGCTCACTTGCGGTGGGTAAGTTCATAGCCTCTCAGCGCTGCCTCAGTCTCCCCTCTGGCAAAACCAGGCTGCTAACACTACCACCTCTTAGGGGTTCTGGAAGCATGAACAAAATACTGCCTGCTACACACAGAGCCTGGCAGGTAAGAGGCACTTCATACATGCAAACCATTTGTATTGGACTTGCAGAATTTTATAAAATGCTAGGGTATTAGATACTGGATGCAGGAGGAATATCATCTTCATTTTGTACAGAGAAAGCTGAGGTTCTGAAAGCCCAAGGCAACTGAGTCAGAGAATAACATGGACAATAAACTCCTTCCCCCGCTGCCCAGCAGACAGGTGGGGTAGGGGCGTTGGGAAGTGACTTCAGAGCTGGGAGCAGACCTGGGGCTCGCGGCAGAGCGGCAGGGCCAGAGCGGCAGGAGGGAACAGGGAAGGAAGCAGGAAGCAGATGCCAGAAGAGGGTGGAAATGGCGGTAGGAGGTGAGTTAGCTGGGGTGCCTCTCAGCTGAAAGGGCACTCTGGACTGCTGAGTGTGTGACAGGAAGTGACTGTGCGACAGGAAGTGGCCGTAGGTGGTGTACGTTGGGCATATTAAATGCAGGGCGAAAAACTGGCTGAGCAAACAGGACCTTCCTGGCTGACCACCTCAAACATATTGGAGAGGGTGGTGGTGTCTGGAGCCCCGAGGTGGGGGTGGTGGACTGAGCGGCAGTTAAGCCTGTGCCTAAGGGTGCATGGTATGTGGTTCCCGTGACAAGCTTATTTTGAAGAGTGTGATGTACCCTGGACACTGGCTTGGTCTGGGGTCCTGGGCATGTCACTCTATGTGAATGGCTTCCAGTCACAGAAAGGAGTGCTGAAGGGACAGAAGATCAAGTTTTGGGGGTTTTTTACAGAGGTCACCTGCTTTCCCAGCCGGCCCCACCCCAAGGCTTCCCCAATCCAGGCTCCACTCAAAGGAGATGGTGGGCCCTGCTCTGCCTGAAGGTTCAGAAAGTCTCTGAAAATGAGATGAGGTACCAGATGCTGGGGTCTCTTCTCTGTCACTGGGCTAGTGTACCAGTACCTGAAACGTCTTTGGAACTCCCAAGACTGGGGGTAAGGAGCACAATGTCTGAGAAGCACAATGGTGGATCCAGGCTTTGTACATAGGGGTTTAGGAGCAGCAAACTGGCAGGAAGGGGAGCCAGGACTTGTCTTAAAGCTGCATTTGCATTTGAAGGTGACCTTGAACCTTCATGGAATCCAAAGCTATAGCAAAGTGATCTGTTTGAACCTTGCACCTGGGCCAGAAGGTGGCCAGACAGCTCCCAGCCTGGGCATGGATCTCTGACTCTTGGGCAATCTGCTGTTTAGGAAGTTTTTCTCTGTGAGCCCCAGTTTTCCTGGTTTGTGATTGTACCAGCTGGATCTCATTCAGCCAGCTGGAGCCAGAAGGCGCCCGTCTGCTCTCTGTTCTCAGGGTGGCCCTGCCACAGTTAGTCAGTAGCATGTCCCCTCAGGCTTTCTCCAGGTGAACTGCCTTCTCTTGGAACCGTTCCTCACAATGAGGGCATCCTGGAGCGGAATAATCCCAGGAGGCTCCTGAGACTGTCTTCCACAGCCAGGCACATCTGGAATCTGCCAGTCTTTTTTTTTTTTCACATGAATTACTGTTTTTAACTCCTATCTCTCTCAAGGTCTACTTGTTCATCCCCCCCACCCCCCACAAAGTGCAAGATTTTACATTTACTCCTCTTAACTCTGTTTCAAGCTGTCAATATAGTTTTGTATCTGAATTCCAACATCCCATTGCATATTAGCTTTCTCTCCCGGCCTATGTCCTTTGTAAATCTGATAAGTGACCTTCTGGGCCTTTACTTTATCCAAGCCACTGATAAGAGCATTAAACTAGACATGGTCAAGTTTAGAGAAAGCCCTGTAGCCTCTAGAGAGCCCTCCTACTCAATACTAATTCACAAATTAGTCTCTCTGGACATAGCTGTTCAACCAGCTATGGATCTGCCTAGCACCCCGTCCACAGGGAGGTCTGGAGGCTTTCTCAGATGTTCTACTGCCGCCCAGCAGTCCTGGGTCCACAGCAGTCTCTGCTTTGTCTGTGCAGGACCCTGATGCCCATGCGGTGCCTGGCTTTGGCGTGACCTCCTCCTGGTTCCTCCAGGCCAGCCCCTGATGCCCACATGCCCTCTGATAATTGTTGCCAAACTGCCTGCTTAGCGATCCACTCTATGGTTTTATTTAGAACTAGCGTAAAATTAATTTGTCTAAATTTCTGGAATCTATCTTTCTCTTCTTTGGAAAACTGGGGTGCTTATGGTCCTCCTCTCGCCCCTCTCATGTTTTCCACAATTTTTCAAGGGTTGCCATGTCAGGGCCTGCAAACAGGCTTCCTATTTCTTCAAGAAGCTGCAACGATGACTTGGTCACACCAGAAGGCAAACGTGTTTAAAGCAGAAAACCAAACTGCCCCCAAACTAGGAAGAACCAAATCCCTGTGTCTGTCTTTACACATGTGAACATTTAAAAAAGTATCTATGCAAAAAAAAAAAAAAAAAGAACCTCTCCAAAATAAAAGCTGATTACAATGTTTGTCTCAATTATGACATAGGATTAATTTTTCTATCGTGCAAGCAGATCATAAAGATCAATAAGAAAAAGAATAGAAAAATGAGCAGGGCATATGAGTAGGCAGTTTATAGAAGGAAGAGATACAAAAGGCCAATAAGCATGTGAATTTATGCTCAGTCTCTTATGATCAAGGTAAAACAATGAGATTAAGTCTTATAAAACCTAATGCTCTCCAGGATCTGGAGAAACGACCACCTGCTCATATGGGTGGTGAAAGCGTAAATGGCCACAATACAGTATTTGAGAGGTAGTTTAGTAATATTTATGAAAAATTTAAATGCATGTATCTTTGCTTTTAGGGATTTGATCACATAACTCAAATATAAATGTACTAGAATATTCATTGCAGGATTGTAAAAGCACTAGAAACAAATGGAAGATTTGTCTCTAGGTGGCTGCTCACGCTGACTCACCTATAAAATGAACTACTCTTCAGCCATTAGAAAAAATGAAATAGAGCTGCCTGCACTGATATGGAAAGAGCTCTGACACATTAAGTCAAATAAAAATGCAGAACTGTCTGGCAATATGATTCTATTTGTGTTTAAAAATTATATATATATATAGCCCTGGCTGGTGTGGCTCAGTGGATTGAGTGCCCGCCTATGAACCACAAAGTCATTGGTTCGATTCCCAGTCAGGGCACATGCCTGGGTTGCAGGCCAGGTCCCCAGTAGGGGGTGCATAAGAGGCAACAACACATTGGTGTTTCTCTTCCTCTCTTTCTCCCTCCCTTCCTGTCTCTCTAAAAATAAATTAAAAAAACCTTTAAAAAATTATTAATATATGTGTACATATATTCATAAAAATGTCTTGAAGGATATGTAAAAACAAAAAAACGTTAAGTATCTCTGGAGAATATTGGTCTCCACTGGTGTGGAGAGGAGGAGAAGAATGTTGATCTTATTTTGAACTTTGTATTAGAACTTTATTTCTTTACCAAATACATGCATTTGTTTTATAATTTAGAAAAAATGCCACCTTGCCCCTTGCTGTCCCCACCATTCAGGTGTTCCAGAGCCCCCGTGTCAGGCTCCTTCCTGACCTTCTCCTTGAAGGAGAAGGACAACAGACAGGACTTGAGATTCCTGTCTCTGTCCTGGTTTAGCTCTGCACCGCCTGGGCCTTCCAGTGACTGCAGGCCCTGGATGTGGTTAAAAGTCCCGTTGTCACCTTTATTATTATTATTTCTTATTGTTCTGATGGAGTTTGCTCCTCCTCCACCCCACCCCCATTTGTCCTCATTTCATGCACTATCCTCCAAACTGCAGGTTCATTTCAAACTCCTGGTTCCTGGTGTTGTTGCGTCTCTCCTTCCATTCTCTACCTGGGTCTCTGGTAAGACTTAATTGGCATTTGAAAAGCCTCTCCTTCTCTTCCTTGATATCAACTGCTTTCATGGATCAGGATCAGGGCACAGGATGCTTCCATCTTGGCCTTCCTGAAGTCCAGGATCTCTTCCATCAGCACAAACACACCGGGTGCCTGGGTGCTAGGGAGCCACAGCAGGGATTAGACAGAAAGCCAGAAAGTCTCAAAGGACTCAGCCAGGAGCAGAGTGCACACTGACAAATTATCATGTAATTATTCAAAACTTCATTGTGTCCAAAGTAATGCCTCAACGCAGCCTGGGTTTTCTCTGCAGACACTGAAGTCTCTTAGAAAGCAGAGGGGTAAGGAAAATGAATAATCTGGCCCACTTCCCCTATCCCGCTCCAAACCCTATTTTAAGGCTGCGGAGATAGCATTTGAAAGGATAGGGTGTTCCAATTCCGGTTCTCTGACAACCATGGGGCACAAAGGGATGGTAATTGGTAGGGACATGATTGTTCCTTTTCAGTTGGGGGTTAGAAAACAGAATCATTAAAATCTCTCTGCGCACAGGAGAAAGTGTGTGCGCGCGTGTGTATGTGCCCCCACATGCGGGGAAACTGAGTGTGAGAATGAGGACAGAAAATGTGTGTGCTCTCAGAAGCAGCAGGTGTAGGGCGTGGTGTAGGAATGCAGAGGGGACTTCGGGATCCCTTCCCCCACTAGCATCAAAATTGCAGTAACTGCAGATTAAGTGCTGCTGACCCCGGGAGACAAGCGGCTCTGTTTCCAAGGGAACCACATGGCTCAATCAAGGCCCCTGAAAGGGCGGGTGAGCCAGGATGGAGTGGCCATTCAACTCTCCAGAGCAGCAGCCCGTACAGTAAAACCCTCAGCTCTGCTGAGGCCCACTGAGGGATCCTGGGTGGCTCCCTGAACACCTCCCCCATAAGCTCCCCCCCATGGCAAGGATGCTAGGAGCAGCTGGAGTCCCTTAGCAGGCCCCTGATCCTAGGAGGGGCAGGCAGGTGGGTAGGATGCTTGGCTGTCCCCTCCCCATAGGTTTATGAATGACCTTGGGAGAGTCCCTTTGCCTCTGGGCATGCTATCCCCGTTTACACAAGGAAAGCAATGGACAAAAAGTCTCTAAGGATCCTGTCAGCTCTGTGACTTTCTCCTGACACCACTGTGTTCTCCTGTCACATCCAGACCCCCGTTCCAGAAGTTGAGTGAATGGAGGACCCAGAGAAGCCATTCTCCTTGCCAATCTGCCCCTACCAAATAGCTCCAGCTGTGCCATCTCCCTAGCAACCGATGCTTCCCCATCTTTAGGGAGTGAGTGGAGAGTCCAAGGGACTATCAGTGCTTTTCTCAGCAGCTTCAAGCAGGAGTGGAGAAGGGAGTTGAACTGTTAGGAGGGGCTCTGAGTTGAAGAGAAGGTAAAAAGAGTCCCCTTGGCCTTCAGCCCTCTTGTGAGGCCACTGGGAAGATGGGAAGTCAAGGGCAGAGCCCAGCCCCTGTCCAGGGCATCCTGGCCCATGGGTCTGTCCATCCTACTCAGAACCCCACCTGAGGCAGCCTAGACTCCCACAATCAGATGAGAAGGACATGGCAGTATATATTGTAGAAAGAATCTTCAGACTCAGGCAGGCTAGTTTCAATTTTCAGCTCTTTCATTGACTAGCGCAGTGACTTGGGGCAGATCACTAACGTCCTTGAACCTCTGCCTCCTCTTCTGTAAAATAAAGATGATACCCATTTCCCAGAGCTGTTGAGAGGATTAGATGAAATAGTTATGTAAACACTTAGCCGAATGCATGGGGCATGGTGAGTACTCACCAGTGGCAGATGCTTTCTATGAATAAGAATTTTTATAGATCCTCCAGTTCAATGGTTCCCAGCCCTGGTTGCACATTAGAGCCATTACGGAAGCTTTTCAAAATGCCTAGGTCTGCCCCCAGGACATCCTGGGACAAGATCCATGCTCTAATATTTAAAGTGTTCCTTCGAGATTTCTGTTTCTAGCTATAAGGGAGTAATAAAAATGGAATTTACTTTTCCAGCTTAAACAACTAGAAATCTGGCCAAAAATACAGGATGTGATGGTTTTTATACATCGAACAACAGGCAGGGCAAGACTGGTAAATTGTTTAGAGAAAGGAAGCAAACAAGGTGAGCCCTGCAGTTTCATCAATTACCACCTGGAGCTGAGGAAACGGAGACTGAAGTTCAGTGAGACCAAGGTGGCTAGCATTTGTGGGACAGAGTTCTGGAAAGGCAAGCGCCGGAAAGAAAGGACGAGCCCAGAGCATCGAGGAGGGGTCCCCACAGGTCTTTGGCTGAGAACTCACCGGAGCATGTGTGAAAGAGAACCTCCAGGAAAAGAACCACTGGACAGCAATAGACTGAGCAAGTTCCAGAGCTCTAACAGGGCTGGGAACCGTTCTTGTTCGCCCCAGTCAGAGCGGCCCACCCCTGTAACACGGAAGACCGATGTTAGCCAGGGTCTCCAGAAAAGTATGATCTCAACAGTAGGGCTGAATGAGCCCTAGAATATAGGGTGCTCCAGAATCACCTGGGAAAAGGTCAAATAAGACTAGAAAAGATCCAACTGTTTTCAAGTAACTTCTGTCCGAGAGCAAGACTTAAGAATATTTATGGGAATACATAAATATCCAGCACTCAAAAAGGTACAATTCACAATGTCTGGCACCCAACCCAAAATTACCAGGTGTATTTTCTGTTACCACTGTAACAAGTTGCCACAAGCACAGTAGCTTCAAACAGCACCCATTTATTTTCTCAGTTTTGTTGGGTTAGAAGTCCAGGCATAATAAAGCGCAGCTGGGTGCTCTGCTCATGGTCTCACAAGGCTGAAATCAAGGTGTCAGTGTGCTTAGTTCTCTTCTGGAGCTTGGGATGGTCTTCCCAGCTTAACCTCAGGTCCTGTGGTTGCAGGACTGAGGCCCCGGTTTCCATGTTGGCTGCCGTCTAGGGGCTGCCTTCAGCTCCTTGAGGCTTTTCCACTCCTGCTTCATGATGCCCCTCTATCTTCAAACCAGCAGTGGTGCACCAAGTTCTACTCACACTCTGAATCTCCCTGACTTCCTCTTCCACCTCTGCTTTGAGGGACTCATTCATGTGATTATGTTGGGCTTACCCAGATAACCCAGTTTAATCTCCCTATTTTAAGGTCAAATGATTAGTAAATTTAATTACATCTGTAGAGTACCCTTTTTGTGTAAGTTAATATAATCACAGCTCCCTGTATTAAAGAATAGAATTGTCTTGGGGTCAAAATGACCAGTTATGCAAAGAAGAAGGAAAATATAACCCATTTCAGGTAAAAAATGAAGCATTAGAAATAGACCAGAAATGATAGAGATGCTCAAGTTGTTCAGGAAGGAAAGAATACCGAGTAGAAATGTGGATAGACAGAGAGAAGTCAAGAGTGGTGGAAGGGGTCCTCAGGAGAGTAGCACGGCATGGGTTCGAATCTCAGGCTGCCATTTCTTGTCATCTCCCCAGGGGCCAGTCCATTCCTGATTGGTCACCTCTGCAGCCATTGTCCCAACCCAGTGACTAACACTGAGCTTCTTCTGTAGAATGCCTGGGCAATGGTCAATGCATAGACATGGCTGAGAAGGAATGACTCTGAGAAACTCGATGAGCTGCCACTCACATTCCTGCAGCTGGAGATTCTAAGCCCATAATCACATGTCGGGTGTCCCTTCTGGGTGGTACTGATGTTAGTGTGGACTGGAATTTGCTGACCTGCAAATTCTATATGGGATCACTTTCTTCACTTGAGCTTTCTACTTGATAACTTCCTGGCGGACTAGGCAATGAGGGTTAGTGTGGATCAGGCACTGTAACATACAGGTACATGAATCAGGTAACCTTAGGAAGCTGGCATGATAGTATTTCTCTGGCATGTGTGAGCGTTACTTAAACATTCAGTGGTGTCCAGCCTGTGGCCTATGGGCCACATGCAGCCCAGAATGGCTGTGAATGTGGCCCAACAAAAAATCGTAAATTTACTTAAAACATTATGAGATTTTTTTTGCGATTATGTGTCACAATGTATTTAACGTGTGGTCCAAGACAACTCTTCTTTCAGTGTGGCCCAGAGACATCAAAAGTTTGGACACCCCTGGTAGTGGACAGGGCAGTTATTGGTGTGCGTGTGTTCTTTACAACAGCCGTCCGGAGTGCATTTCGGTGGATTTCTCACAATACTTATCAAGCAGTAAAGCAATAAGAATTTTTGGGAACCAGTGCAATACTTACCCATATTTTTTGGACCATAAGATGCAACTAGCCCTGGCTGGTGTAGCTCAGTGGATTGAGCGTGGGCCTGCGAACCAAAGGATCGCAGTTCAATTCCCAGTCAGGGCACATGTCTGGGTTGCAGGCCAGTTCCCAGCAAGGGACGCACGAGAGGCAACCACACATCGGTATTTCTCTCCCTCTCTCCTTCTTTTCCCCTCTAAAGATAAAATAAATAAAATCTTAAAAAAAAAGATGCAACTAGATTTTAGAGGAGGAAAATAGGGAAAAAATTTTTGAAGCAAAAAATGTGGTAAAATATTTAATAACGTAAATAACATAACATTTCACCAATGTAAGTGTAAATGGAACTCGACAGCAGCATTAACAACCATGATTCCTCCCAAATTTGGGGGGGAAAAGTACGTCGTATAGTCTGACAAATATGGTACATGTATGCTGTAAGACACATTTCTCTATACTTTTCTGCAGTGTCTCAAAACATTCCCCACTACCCTCAAAACAAATACTTCCTCCAGTTTGGTATGCTTGCAGAAATTTTAATGAAATGAAGTGAGAAAAAGGGTTTCCTTTATATCCCTCAGCTCTGACTGCCCATCTCTTTGCTCCCGAAGTCTTTTGAATGGGAGGGTTTTCATACACTGCGATCTTTATTTCAAGACAGGTGTCGTAATTACATTCAGATTTTGCGTAGACTTTTTAAAGTTATGAGTAATGCTAACCCACAGTGTGAAACAGTCCATATATTGAAAGGGGTTAACTTATACCTTATAGGCATTTTTTTTTTTTTTGCTAACACCAAACCTTTTTCTGATGTCTTTGTTCTGCATTAAAAGATTTACATAACTAAGCTGCAAAATATGCGAACTGATGTGAGCACCATCAGAGTTCCACAGTGTCTTCCCACCCCACAAACTCTTTTTAGTGCACACTCATTTACTCAAAATGCAATTTAAAAAAATAAAAAGACTTCTTGTGAGAGGTGAGAGCCTGCTTGCTGCAACAACCCATTAGTTGAATAAGCCTAAGAAAGCCATAAACTCACAGAGTGAGAGATTAAGGAATGGGATAGTTTGTTTAAATGAGTATTGTGATTACTGAATAATTTAGAATGCACTAAGTATGTGCCTTATACATTTTTAAAATAATGGAATATAAAATTAAAGACACAGCATTTCTTAAAGTGTTTTAAAGTCATTGTTATAAGTATTATCTTTTTACACTAGGCTGGACATTTTTAGGGTTTTTGATTCTAGAAGACTTTAAGTAGATTTTCTTCTCGTAAGGGCTTCTTCAGGGTTTGTCAGACATTCCAATATGTGATACTTTGTGAGGATAGTTTTTGTATTCATTTCTGATTTGATTAGTATCTTAGATTTTGGTGTATTATTCTATTAAAGTATCATTAGATATGTGGTGGGGAAAAGTGGTGGAAATGTAGAAAGGTGAGGAAATATCAGAGATGTGCTAAAAATAATTTCTGATCTCTTTAAAATATAATTGACTGAAAACACACCTTTATTGAAATCTAATTGACATACACTACCTGTATTTAACGTGTTTGAGAGGTCAGTTTTGACATATGTATACACCAGTGAAACTATCAGACCACAAAGAAATTTAACATATCCATGACCTCAAACATTCCTGTATGCGTCCCTGTAACCCTCCTTTCAGCATCTCCTCACATCCTGCACCCCTATGGAGCGCAAACTGTTCTGCTTACGTCACAATGGAGCAGTTCCTAGAGTTTTATGAACAGGGGACCATACAGTGTGCATTTTTTTGTGAGTGACTTATATTCTTTTTTATTGCTGAGTGGTATTCCATCATTTGGATATACCACAATTCATCGATCCATTCACCTGTTGATGAATGTTTGGACATTTGAATTTTTCCAGTTGGGAGTGTTACAAATCCACTACAACTATTCATGTACAAGTCTTTGTATGAATGTATGCAGTATCTTGGGAAAATACCTAATAGAGGAACGGCTAGATTATATTTTCTCTCTGTGCTTTGCATATTCATCCTATTTGGAATAATTTTTAAAGAATAGACTTTTTAATTTTGACGAGGTCAAATTCATCAGTTTGTTCTTTTATGGATTACGCTTTTGGTGTCAGATCTAGCAAATCTTTGCCTAACTGAAGGTAACAAAGGTTTTCTTCTAAGTTTTCTATTAGAAGTTCTTTAGTTTTAGGTTTTATATCTAGATACATATTTCACTTGAGTTAACTTTTATATATGTTATTTGTATATAACATAGTAAGGGTCAAAGTTTTTGTGTAAGAATACATCATTGTTTTAGTAGCATTTGTTGTACTAAATTGACTGACTCTCGGTAAAAAATCAGTTATCCATATATGTGTGGTTCTATTTTTGGACTCTCTATTCTGTTCTATTGAATTATTGTCTGTCTTTAAGCCAATTGCATGGTGTTTTGATTGCTGTAGCTTTATAATAAGTCTTGAAATCAGATAGTATAGCCTCCAACTTTTTCCCCCAAGGTTTTTGAGCTTTTGAGGTTATTTACATTTTCATACAAAATTTAGAATCAAGCTGTCAATTTCTACAAAAAAACCCTGTTGGGATTTTGATCGGGATCTCATGCAACAAACAGAATAATTTTGGAAGAATTGACATCAATGAGGCTGAGTCTTCTGATTCATGGATGTGGTGTGCCTCACCTTTATTTAGGTTTCTAGCATATAGAAATTGAAATATATCATTAAATTTATTCTAAAGTATTTAATATTTTCTTGCTCTTGTAAATGGCATTTAAATATTTGAATTTCCAATTGTTCATTCCTAGTATATGGAAGTACAATAGGTTTTTGTACCTCTCACTGTGTCACTTATCAAATCTGGTGGCTTTTTTTTTAAACCTTTAGGATTTTCTGCCTAGACACAATCATGTCATCTGTGAAAAAGACGGTTTTCATTTTTCCTTTCCAGTCTCTGTAACCCTTTTTTTCCCTGCCTGCGTGCCTGGCCAGGGCTTCCCTTACAACATTCAATAGAAGTGGTAAGAGTGGAAATGCTTGCCTGGTTTCCAACTTTAGGGGGGAAATAGTCAGCCTTTCACCATCAAATGTGATGTTATCTGCCAGGTTTTCAAACGTGCTGCTATTCCTAGTTTACTGAATTCTTTCTTTTTAAAATCATGACTGAGCATTCATCTTTCTCAAATGCCTCTTCTCTGTCTGTTAAGATCATCCTATGATTAATTTTGGTCCATTAAGCTGGTGAAATACGCTGATCTTTGAGCGGTGAACTCGGCCTCGCATTTGTGGGATAAACTCCCCTAGTCATGGTTCACGGCCTTTTTCATGTATCGCGAGATTCCCTTTGCTAACACCTTGTTAAGGTGTTCTGCTTTTCACGGAAGTACAGTGTGAGACTATAGGTTCCCGTTGTTACAACGCCTTTGATTTTGGTATCAGCGTAATGCTCGCTTCATAAAAGGAATTGGGAACTGTTTCCTCCACTCCTATTTTCTGGAAGGCTTTTTGTAGAATTAATATTATTTTGTCCATAAATGCTTAACAGAATTCACCAGTGAAGCCATTTGGGCATGGAATTACCTCTATGGGAAGGAATTCAATTTGTTCCATAGGTGTAAGATGATTCAGGATGTCTATTTCCTCATAAATGGGCTATAGTGGTTTATGTCTTTCAAGGAATTTATCTCTTTTATCCAAGTTCTTGAATTTATTGACATAAAGTTGTTTTTTTAATAGTTTTTCTTTATTATCCTTTTAATTTCTTCAGAATTTGTAGTAATGTCACTTCTCTGATTACTGATATTGGTCTTTTATATACTCTGTCTCTTTTTTCCCCTCATTAGTCTTGGTAGAATTTAGCAATTTTATTGATGTTCTGAAAGAAGCAACTTTGGTTTCACTAACATTTTCTATTATTTTTCTGTTTTCTGTTTCATTAATTTACACTTTGATCTTTATTATATTCTTCTGCCTAGTTGGATTTTTTTTTTTTTTTTTTTTTTTTTTTTTTTTTTTTTTTTTTTTTTTTTTAGTTTCTTAAGGTGGAAGCTGAAGTTACTGATTTGAGAACTTGCTCCTTTTCTGATACAGGTGTTTACTGTTACAAACTTCCCAAGTGCTGCTTTAGCAGGAGCCCACAAATTCTGATATGTTATCAAATGCTATCCAATTCCCTGTTTTCAACAGACTATTTTTCAGAACAACTTTAGGTTTACACAAAAATTGAGATAGTGCAGAGAATTCCCTGTACCCAACTTCCCCTATTATCAATATCTTAAATAGCTATGATACATTTATTATAATTAACAAACTAATAGATACATTATTATTAACTGAAGCGCATTGTTTATTTAGATCTCCTTAGTTTTCACTACTGTCATTTTCCTGTTCCAGGGCCCCATCTAGGGGACCACATTACATCTAGTTATCACGTTTCCTTAGGTTCCTTGTAACTACAGCAGTTTCTCAGACTTTCTTTGTTTTTGATGATCTTGACAGTTTTGAGGAGAATTGGTCAGGTATTATGGAGAATGCCCCTGTATTATCTCTCTCAGAATTTGTCTGATGTTTTTCTCATGATAACCCTGGGGTTATGAATTATTGAAAGACCATAGAGGGAAAATGCCCTTTTTGTCACAGCATATCAAAATGGATTGAATTTTGTTATGGGTTGAATTGTGTCTCTCCAAAATATATGTTGACATCTTCACCCCCAGTACCTGGTAATGTGATCCTATTTAGAAATATGGTCTTTAGAGATGATCAAGTTATAACGAGGTCATTAGGATGGGCTCTAATCCAATATGACTGATGTCCCTGTAAGAAGGGGAACTTTGGACACAGAGACAGATGCACACAGGGAAAATATGATGTGAAGATACACAGGGAGAAGGGGGCCAGGTGATGTCAGTGATGCATCTAAAATCCAGGAGCACCAAGATTTTCTGGCAAGCACCAGAAGCTAGAAGAGGATAGAGCTGCCGGAGAGAACATGGCCCCGTCAACACCTAGAATTCAAACTCCTAGTGTCCGGAATCTAAATATCTTTTGTTTCAAGCCACCCAATGTTTGGTACTTTGTAACAGCAGCCCTAGGAAACTGATAGAGGTCTATACAATCGAAGCGATTGATGATTGTTGCTGTTTGGCCTTAAATATTTGTCTGAGGTAGCATCTTTCAGGTAATTTTTATGCCAGAGAAACAGGAGGCAATGGAGAGGCCTTCATACTCGACCCATGACAACCGGCATTTTGTTGTTCCTTAGAAGACAGTACCACAGGAAGCAAAGAGCTCACCGAAGGAGAGCACATCCTAACATCAGGCACCGTGGTGAAAGCAGGCCTACTCAGGACTGCTTGAACTGCAGGCTGCCCCAGAGACAGCACTTCAGGGAGGTGAGGGAGCCGCAGGGACTGAGCTGTGGCCTCCTTTCCCAGCTGACAGGTGGGACAAGACACATTCAGTTGCTTCCCCTTAATGCCTAAACCGGAGCTCTAGCCGGAGGCCAACTCCCTCCTTCTAGCACAAGCGGAGAAATATGGGTTTAAGTTAAAAGGCAACAAGGAAAAAAGTACACTGGGGGTAAGTTGGAGCATGTTTATTGGAACTGAACTTTTCGAGCCTGTATGTGTCCTATTTATTTACCGATCTAATGAGCAGTGATGATGGTGTTTCCTGTTTCTACTAGTATAGTGCAGCCCTGAACTGGTTACTCTCTGCGACCATGCCAGAGGACAAATGTCACAGAGACACTGCTGACTCACAGGTCAGGAGCATTTTAAATTTGGACGCATACTACCAAATGACTCCTAAAACACTGCAGTTTCACATTCCCACCAACGGTCAAGGGGAACGCCCATTTCGTTGCGTCATCAGCAACACTGGATGTTCTCTTTCTATGAATTTGCTTGGAAAGTAAGGAGATGTTACCACATTTTCATTAGGCCCTTTTGATTTCTTCTCTGACCCACGAGTTATTTAGGTATGTGTTATTTAGTTCCCAGATATTTGGGGATTTTCCGGATAACTTCCTGTTATTTCTTTCCAATTCAAGTTTATTATGGTCAAAGAAGATACCTCAGGATTTGAATCATTTTAAATTAATTCTGACTTGTCTTATGACCCAGAGTATGGCTTATCTTGATGAATGGTCTGTGAATGTGCATTTGGAAAGGAGTGACATTCTTCTGCTGTTTGGTGGAGGCCTCGGTGTCATTTAGGTCAATTTGGTTGACACTGTTGTTAAAGCGACTGTGCTCTTGATGATTTTCTGCCTACTTGTCCTATCTACTATTGAGAGGAGATATTGATTGTTTCCAATGTAATTGTGGACTTCTCTGTTTTCCTTCCAGCTCTATCAGTTTTTGTTTTATGTATTTTGAAGCTTTACTATTAAGGTCATAATGCTACATACTCCTCTTTAACTTCACCACCTTTATCATTTTAAATGAACTTCTTTACCCCACATAATACTCTTTGCTTTGATATCTTCTTTGTCTTATATTAAAGTAGCCATTCCATCTTCCTTTGGCTTATATTAGAGTATTCTATCTTCTCCCATTCTTTTTACTTTAACCTAACTGTGTTGTAGTTAAAGTGCATTTCTTGTAGACAGCATATCATTAGGTTTTTGCTTTTTTATCCAAGCTGATGATCTTGGCCTTTTAATTGGGGATGGTTAGACCATTTTGCATGTCTGTAAATGTTTTCAGTGTTTTTTTCTTTAATGTATTCTCACTGGGCATAGAATTCTAGGGTGACATTTTTTTTCCAGCAATTTGGAAGTCATATCCCACTGTCTTTTTCCTTTCATTACTCTGGTGAGAAATCTGCAATATTATCCTCATCTTTTTTACCCCTCTGTATGTAAAGTGCCTTTGTCCTATCGTTACTTTTAAGATGTTCTCTTTATCACTGATTTTGAGCAATTAGGATAAGCCTTGTTTTCATTTTTCTCATGTTTCTTGTGCTTGGGATTAATTTATTTTCTTGGATTTGTGGGTTAATAGTTTTCATCAAATCTAGATTTTTTAAATATTATTTCTTCAAATACTTTTCCTGCTTCCTCCACATTCATCTTTTCTCTCCTTTGGGAATTCCAGTTATATACTAGGCTGCTTCAGGTCACAGCATTCAATGATGCTCTGATTATTTAAAAAAATTCATCTTTCTCTATGTATTTCATTTTGGATAGTTTCTATTGCTGTGCCTTCAAATTCACTATTTTCTTCCACCATGTCTAATATGCCATTTATCTCTTCTTAGACACTTAGATTTTTCCTCTCACATGTTATAGTTGTTAATTCTAGATGGTCACTTTTTAAAAACTATCATCCATGTGTCCACTTATCTACTGAATGTACAGAATGTAGGCACAACAACTGTTTTAATGCCCTTGTCTGCCCCCTCTAATATCTCTTGCCTGCTGGGTCTGTTTCAGTGACTGACTACTCTCTTCAATATGGACCACATTTTCCTGCATGCCAGGTAACCTTTGGTTGGATTCCAGACATTGCGAATTTTACCCTAGTGAGTCCTGGATCTCTTTATATTTTTATAAATATTCTTTTTGTGTGTGTGGGATGAGGCAGCTAAATTACTTGGGAAGGGTGTGACCCCTTGGGTCACCCCTGCTTTTATGATTTGTTAGGCAGGTCTAGAGCTGTGCTTAGCCCATGGCTAATTATTCCCTGTTATCGAGTATTCTACCCAATACCCATGAAATGTTAGTTTTTCCAGTCTGGCATGTAAGAAGACGTACTATATCTGTCTCTGTGTGAGCTTTGGGTACTATTCTCTAATCTTTTCATGTTGTTTTTTTCCCTCAGCTTTGGGTAGTTTTCTCACATGTCTGCACTGATCTGCTGAATACTTAAGGGGGCTCCTCTGCAGATGCTTGGGTTTCTCTCTCTGGGCAACGTTTTTTCTTTATGCTACTCTGCTTTGGAAATTCTAGCTGTCTTTGTCTCCTCAGATGCTTAGCTTCATTCCCACCACTCAAGGAGTCCACTGGGCTGCACCTGGATTCCCCCTCCCTGCGCCAAGGCCTGAAAACTCTTCGGAAGGCAGCAAGAGGCAGCAATTGCAGGCTCACCTGGTTCATTTCCTGTTTCTTAGAAATTACTCTCCATCATTGCCTGATGTCTAGTATCTTTAAAAATGTTGCTTCTTATACTGTCATTGTTTTTTCTTAAATCTATCGTGTTAGATGGGAGGGTAAATCTGGTCCCTGTAACTCTTTCTTGGGCCTATAATACCTGCATTATATAGACAACAGCTGCCTTCTCCTTCATGGCAGAAATTAACCATGTGCAACGTAAACCCTAGAGCAACTAAGAAAAAATAAAATAAATAAAGAGCAAAGCTAGTCAAAGAAAATGAAAACAAGAAAGTTTAAGCTAGTGATATAAATAATTGCATTAAATGTAAAATGGTCTAATCATTCCAATTAAAAGGCAAAAATTTTAATACAGGGCCACAAGGCAAAACTCAGCTATACATCATTTATAAGAAGCCTATTTTATATATGAAGAAACAGATAGGTAAAGAGTTAAAAAATGAACAAATATATGCAATGCAAATCTTAATCCAAAGAAATCTAGAGTGATTAAATCATAAAAAGTAGATGTCAGAACAAGGAATGATACCAGGGAAAAAGAGAGATGTTTCATCATGATAAATGGGTCAATTAATCAAAAAGACATTATAATGCTACACGTATGTGCACTAACATCAGAGCTTCAAACTATATAAAACAAAAGCTGATAAAACTAAAAAAAAGAGACAAATCTAAAGTTATAGTTGGAGATTTCAACATTTCTCTTTCAGTAACTGACAGAACAAGTACACAAAAAGTCAGTAAGAATAGAAACAACTTTAACAGCACTATCAATCAACTTAGCCTAATTGGCATTTATGGAACACTCCACCAACAGCAGCAAAATGTGTATTCTTTTTCAAGTGCTCAAGGAACACTTATCAGAGATAGAGTACATTTTGGACCATAAAACAAAATCAAGAAAACTGGAATTAATATAAAGCATGTTCTTTGAACACAACAGAAATAAATTTAAAATCAATAAGTGAAAGAGATCTGGAAAATCCCCAAATATTTGATAATTCAATGAAATCTCTTTAAATAAACAATGAGCCAAAGAAGAAGTCACAAGAGAAATCAGAAGATATTTTGCACTGGATGAAGATGCAAAAATATCAAAATGTCTGGGGTGCATCTCAAGCAATGCTTGGAGGGAAATTTATAACATTAAATAATTGTATAGGAAAAACAAGAAAGGTCTTAAATCAATATCCTAAATTTCCTTCAAGAAATTAGAAAAAGAAGACCAAATTGAATTAAAAGTAACCAGAACAAAAGAAATACTGAAGATACGAGAAGAATTTTTTTAAAAATAGAAAGAGGATGGTAGGGTGGGGGGGAGAGAGAAAGAGACTTCCTTCAAAAGCTAGTTGTCTGAAGATCAGTAAAATTGACAAACCCCTAGGTACACTAATCAGGTAAAAAAAATAAGGAAGGGTGAGAAAGAAGACACAAATTACAAAAACAAAGGATAAAAGAGGAACCATCAACATAAATTCTATAAATATTAGAAGGATAATATGAGGATAGTATAAAACACCTTTGGCCAATATATTTGACAACTTAGATTAAACAGACAAAATTCTTGAAATGCACAAACCACCAAAACTCATTCCAGGAAAAATAAAAATTTTTATATAGCCCCCTTTTATTGAGATATAATTCATATAACATAAAATTTTACATAACACAAAATTCACCCTCTCAAAATGTACAATTCAGTGGTTATTAGCATATTCACAAGGTTGTACAAGTATCACCTCTATTTAATTCCAGAACATTTTCAAGAAACATTATGCCAAGTGATAACCACTCCCCATTTTCTCCTTTCCTTAAGCCCTGACACAACTAATCTACTTTCTGTCTCTATGGAGTTGCCTATTCAGGACATTTCATATAAATGGAATAATATATAACCTTTTGTGTCTAACTTCTTTCACTTAGCATGAGTTTTTAAGCATCATCCAAGTTTTACCATGCATCAGTATTTCATTCTTTTTTATGGCTGAATAATATTCCATTGTCTAGACATACTATATTGGTGGTGGACATTTATGTTGTTCCTACTTTTTGACCATTCCAAATAGTGTTTCTATAATACTCCTCTGTAAATTTTTGTATGAATAGATGTTTTTACTTCTCTTGATTACTTAGTAGTGCAATTGTTGGGTCACATGGTAACACATTTTTAACTTCTGAGGAACTGCCAAACTCTTTCCTTAGTAGCTGCACTCTTTTACATTCTCACCAGCAATGTGTGAGGGTTCTGATTTCTCTACATTTTCACCAAGACTTATTCTTTTCTTTTCTTAATAGCCATCTTAGCGGGTGTGAAGTTGCATCTCATTGTGGTTTTGATTAGTCTTTCCCCAATGACTAATGATATTGAGCATCTTTTCCATATGCTTATTGTTTCTTTGTGTATCTTTGGAGAAATATCTATTCAAATCCTTTATTTAAACAATTGGTTTTTTCTTTTTATTGTTAAGTTGTAATAGTGTTTTATATATTCAGAATAGTAGGCACTTATGAGATATGTTAGTTTGCAAATATTTCTTACCATTCTATGGATTATCTTGTAACTGTCTTTGTAGTGTCTTTTGATGCACAAGTTTGTCATTTTAATGATGTCTAATTTATCTATTGTTTTCTTTTGTTGTTTGTGCTTTTTATGTCACATATAAAAAATCATTGCTTAGTCCAAGGTCAAGATTGAAACCTACATTTTCTTCAAAAAGTCTTTCCTTTTAGCTCTTACAGTTAGGCCTTTGATGCATTTTGAATTAATCATTGTATATGGCATGAGATGGGGCCCACTCATGATCATGCGTGTGGATATCCAGTTGTTCCAGCACCCTTTGAAAGGCTGTTCTTTCCCATTGAATAGTGTTTGCCACCTTGTTGGAAATCAATTGGCCATGGATGAATGTGTTTATTTCTGGTCTTTCAATTATATTCCATTGATTTATGTATCTGTCCTTATGCCAACATCATGCTGCCTTAATTACTGTAGTTTTGTAGTAAGTTTTAAAATCAGAAGGTGTTAGTCCTCTGACTTTGTTCTCCTTTATCAACTTAATTTTGGCTATTCTGAGTCTATATACACTTTACAATCAGCTGGTTCATTTCTGCAAAAAAGTTTAAATTTTGAAAAAATTGTATTGAATGTATAGATCACCTTGGGCAGTATTGACATCCTAACAATATTAACTCTTCTAATCTACAAACATGATACACGTATATCTTTCCATTTATTTAAGTCTTCTTTAATTTTTCAACAGTGTTTATCATTTTCAGTGCACAAATCTTGCACTTCTTTGGCTAACTTTATTACTAAGTACCTTATTCTTTTTGATACTATTGTAAGTGAAATTGTTTTCTTTATTTTATTTTTAATTATGCTTTGCTAATATACAGAAATACAATTGATTTGTATATACATATTTTGTAAACTTCAGCTTTGCTAGAGCATTTATTAGTACTGATAGTTTATGTGTGTGTGTATGTGTGTGTATTCTTTAGTGCTTTCTATATATAAGATCATGTCATCTGTAAATAGAGATGGTTTTACATCTTTGTTTCCTATCTGGATGCCTTTATTTTCTTTTATGGCCTAATTTCCCTGGCTAGAACCTCCAATGCAATGTTGAAAAGAAGTGGTGAAAGCGAATATCCCTGTCTTGTTCCTGATCTTAGAGGAACAATTTTTAAAATTGATTCTTTAGTTAAAAAACAATCCCACAAAGAAAATTCCAGACCTCAGATGGCTTAAATGATTAGTTATATTAAGCATTTAAGAACAAAATAGCATCAATTCTACAGAAACTCTTCCAGAAAATAGAAGAGGCGGGAATACTTCCTAATTATTTTTATGAGGCAAACATTACCCTGACACCAAAACCAGACACGTTATAACAGAGGAAAACTGTAGTTCAATATCTCATGCCAACAAAAAGCAACATACTTTAACAAAATATTCTAGCAATATTTAAAATTTTTAATGCATCATGACTAGGTGGAGTTTATCTCAAGAATGCAAGATTGTTTTAACATTCAAAGATTACTGTATTTCACCAGCTTAATAAATTAAAAAAGAAAAAACATATGATTACCTTAATAGATATAGAAAAAACATGTGAATGGTTGAATGAATGAATTACACGACTGGGTGGGTTAGTGGTAGATCAAACCCTAGAAACCATGTCTCCTTGGACCCAGAAGATATTTCCCCCCATATCAGTATTAAGGAAAATGTGAGACTTGACTGTGGATAAGTGCAGGGGTCAGAGCAGCCTCAAAGACACCTGTGCTCCTCCACAAGATGGGTAGGGGTGAGATAAGAATGATGGGCTTGATTACCTCTGAACTTCCCTTCCAAGCTTCAGGTCCCTAGATGGAATTCATCTGAGGTGGGATGGATGGACTAGGATTGAGAAAATGGAGCGGAGCTTGGCTACTCTGAGCTCATGGGCAAGCAACATCAGCATCACCTAGGAACTTGTTAGATTTGTCTCAGGCCCTACCCCAGACCACTGTATCAAAATCTGTATTTTTAAAGTTTGAGAAATACTCCAGTATAGGAATTTGCAAAATTTGGAGGGTGGGGGAATAGAACAGGACCAGAGAACATGCCTGGTTTTTCTCCAGAGGCAGTAGGCTATAAAGAGAAAATGCTGCACCAGGAAAAGGGAATCAACTACCAGTCACCTGGGGCAGACCACTTCCCTTTCCTGAACTTTAGTGTTCTCATCTATAAAATGATGAGGTTAAGGAGCATTCCTTCTCAGCATACCCAACATATAGATAAAAGGAAAAGATGGGTGTTAAATCACCTTGGAAGTTGTTGGCTGCTGGCACACGCTGTCACACCCCTTCCTGCCCCTCTCTCCTTGCCACATGACCTGCTGGTTTCCATTCAGGGCACACATGGACCTTCCCAGCTCCCAGCTCAGGCCCAGACTCACTGTCAGTGCTCAGTAAATCCTGGTGGCCTGATGGTGGTTTTAAGGCCATCTGGTCCTCCTTTTACATTTCTCCCCTTCCTGGTTCCTGAAAGTGTAAGAGCAAGCCAAGGAGCTTCCTCCAGCATGTGCTAAGGGGAGGGGAAGAGTTGCAAACAAGGATAGTTTCTGGGAGGCTGCTCTGGAGTGCATATTCCTGGGGCCTCACACTCCTGGACATCAGGGACCCCTGACTTTCTTGGGACCCCCAAAGTTGGTTCTCAGGACAGCTGACCCCTCTGAGCAGGACCTATTCTACTCAAGCACATGGCCATGATTCCAGAGACAGAGAGAGGACTCAGGTGAGAGGCAGGATCACAGCAGCCCTGGGCTCTTGGAGCCTGCATGCTAGTGGGTTCCTGCCTGATGCTTGCAGCCAGGGTCTCAGCCTGCCACATGTTTATTCCTTGGCCACTACCACAGGCTACATGCCACATGAATCCCCTGGCATATCCAGTCACCCCCTGCAATCATCTTTTCTTCCTCAGTACACCAATGTTGCCCTTTTGGAACATGTTAGTCCTGTCAGGCTATATGGTCTCTCCTCTGGCATGCATTTTTATACCTTCAGCATCAAGTTAACTTGCCTTGCTTGCATCCATTACCACCTCCTGGCACTAAGTGCTATTTCTGGAATGCCTGGAGGCACACCTGGCACTCACTTTGGGACAAGGAAAAAATCTTGATTTAATCACATTTGTGAAGTCTTTTTTGCCACATAAGGTAATTCACAGTCTCCAGAGATTAGGGCATGGACATCTTTTTTTTTTTTTAAGGGGGGAGCACTGTTCAGCCTGCTCCACCATCTTACCACCGTCCTCAGTTAACCACTGTCTTTGAAACTCTTTTTTCTCTTGATTTTTATGCACCTCCTCCCTCACTGGACACTCCTTCTCATTCATCTTTGTTTGAGGATTCTACAAGCAGTGTTCCTACTATCCATTCAGCTGCTCAGGCTAAAAAACTCATGAGTCATTTTTGATTCTATTTTCCCCTTATGCCCTTCCACAGACAGCCCATCAGCAAGTCCTATTGACTCAACCTCTAAAATGTAGCCCAACTCTTCCGTCTTCACTTCTTCCCAGCTTACAACTCACTTCTACCAGTACCGCTACCACCTTTGTCTGTGGTCCAAGCCACCCTCCTCTCTTACCTGCAGCCAAAGGAATGAATCAGAAGCTCCAAGCACCCACTGAACTTCCTCTCAGCCTTTCTCTAATGCCAGCCATGATTGCATTGAATGTTTCCCTGAGGATTTTTGCTGAGAGTATCTCAGCTGAGTTGCATGAGCTGTGTGATTTTTGCCTTCTGCACCAGGGCTTCTCTGATGCCACAGTGTGGGACACCAGCAGAGGTCTGCATGGCACAGAGCATGAGCAGCCTGTAAGCCTGGGAGGGGGGCAGTCAACAACATCCCTAGGGCCATGGGGAGACAGGAGTCTATGTAGAATTGCTTCTTCCTGTGGACCATCATGTGGAAAATCTCTAAAGGCATTCCTTGTCCTCCTCAGAAGGTCCCAGTGGGATCAGCCTTGGTTTGCATGTTAGAGATCAGCTCAGTAATGCACCCTTGTATTGGCTTTTTCTCCTTCCCTCTTTTACTCTCCTTGGTCCTTCAACCTTGATACTTGCGATTGCCTTCCAAATAAATTACCTGTACATGAGTCCTTACTTCATGTCCTGCATTTGAGAGAAACCCAGGCTGAAACAGTGAACCTTCCAAAATGAAAAATTAATCATGATGCTAGGCCCCTCTCCCAACTCCTCAAAACTCTTCAATAGCTCATCAAAGTTCTTATACAGTAATGAAACTTTCTTTGACTGACAAGGGTGTAAAAAGCTTGGTCCCTACCTGAATCTCCAGCCCCATTTTTACCCACCCTCCTTTCTACTCCCTACCCAGCTTCATTGACCTTTAAGTGTCCTTCCCTCTCTGGAATTCCTCCCTTCTGGGGCTTTTTCATAAGCTGGTGCCTCTTAGGGCTCTCTTTCCTCCCCTGTCCTCTTCCATATGATTCCAGTTTACTCCTCACCTCTCAGCTCAAGCATCATTTTCTCAGGGACCTCATTTACCTACAGACCAGGTTAACACCTCCTATTGCACATTATTCTAGTGCACCTTTGGGTAACTTTCCTTCTCTGAAATGGTGGTTGTGCTTGCAGTTTTTCCTTCTATTTGTATTATTATTTGACTAATGTCTGTCTCCTTCGCTGGATGATAAGGACTGGGAGAACAGAGGCTATTAATTTTTGCTTGCTAGTGATCGTCAAGGCCACATCCAGTTATATCATAGGCATTCAATACTTGTTGAGTAAATGCATGAATGAATAAATGCAAGCATAATTATTCCACAATGCTCATCCTTTTTGAGCAAATTAAACCTGATTTCAGCACCCACCAACCAATATCAGTAATGTTTCAGAATCCTTCTAAGTCTCAGTGTAAACAAATGCCTCAGTCTCCCAGAGTCCTGGAAAAGCAGAACAGGTGCTGGTGCTTGCTAGGGCCACTTGCAGAGAGTCACTACGCCATTCCTCCTTGCTCAGCCTTTATTGTGTGTATGGTTTGTTCCAAGGTTCATGGCTCTAACAGGGGCTCCACCCCTTCCCTGCCAATTGGCCCCTCAAGGACATTCACCTTAGCTTTCAGTGACAAGTCTTCATGGCCACACACACAGCCAGCCCATTTGGGGGATTCTGCTTCCTGGGAAAGGACTCAGGTCCATATTCTTTCCCTTCCCCAGAAGACTGAAACACTGTTCTCTTCACAAGATATAGAAACTTGATAACACTCAGGTAGTAAGCTATTCTGTCCTTCCTGGTCCCAGTGCAGTCTTCCTTCCCACTCCTCTATTCCTGATCAAAAGGCCTTATGATCCCAAGAGTCACATCCCAAACCTAGAACCTCAAAAGAGCTTGTTTTCCTTTACTCGGATTGGTATGTGGTTAGTTTCTCCCTTCCTGAATGGTGGTGGGGCAATCTTTCTGCCTTCAAGCTCATCCTCTCTTAAGGATTAACAGACTAATATTAAAGCACCTACAATATTGAATTTCTAAAGACTCAACCTGTTATATTTGTGTACAGTTGTAGGTGGTTCGTGGATATCTTCAAGCCCCAAGAAACTTCAGGACTACATTTTTGCCGCTTTCTCTGGCATGCCGCTGTCCACGGTGCTGAAGCATCTTTAGGTTCAAAGGTGAGGTAGTGTCTTCTATTTCATTCCTATTCATCCTTTCCCAGGACTCATACTTTTTATTATTTACTCATATTAATAAAAGGGTTTTATAAATGCTGCAGCAGAAAAAAGAATTAGGACTCTTATTTCTCAATGTATACAGCTGATTTTTTTTTTTTTTTTTACTTTTGGTAATTCTATCCTGTTTCCGAAGTTAAAATTTCCTTCTACAAGTTAGGGGAGGTTTGAAGGCTTCACCCAATATACCCTGTTCACAATGTCAGTGCGTCTGAGAGAGATGCTGAGACTTGAGTGATGAAGGAAATGTACACTTGGCCATTGTGAAGTGTGGCTGATTTTATTCATTTTCTTGTGCAAAATGCTGAGCATGTCTTGTCCACTTTGGTGCCTGAGATAGAGGCCTCTGAGTCATCTTCAATTCCTCCATCTATCTCACTCCCTCAGCCTGGGAGTCGCCAAGGCTGGTTCATAAGTGTGTCCTTTCACTTCTTTCCACCCCTCCAGTGCAGCCTTTGATCACACCCTCATCTCTAAATCACAGCAACAGCTTCTGCTGGGTCTCCTGCCTCTACATTACACCTGCTAATCAACCCTCCTCCACACCAATCAGAGGGTTCCCCTTTGTACTCAAGTGTCAAGTTCAAACTCCATACCATGGTCTCTCCCCAATCACCATGTGCAGTCCTTCCTTTACATCTTTGTATATGTTATAGCTCCCACCTTTACTGCCTTCATTTCTCAAGCTAGCAAACTCCTCCTCAGTCTCCCATGACAAGCTCAGCTCAACTGACCCTTCTCCAATGGAGTCTTTACTGATCTCTGTGCATCTCTGGGATCCCACATGTCCATAACCCCATACCACCCAGCTTCTCTGCCCTCCTCTCTCAGCTCTGGTGCAGTATTTTGGCCAACCCATCACACCAAGCCCAACAAATGATAGGTGCTCAAAAAAAATTTGCTGAATGCATAATTGGTTAGTAGCTTTTGTGTGTCTTACCAGTTCAACCTACCTCAGAGAAAAACCTCTCCCATCTTCATCCACCTCTGTGTTGAAAACTCCTAGTCCCACCCCCTTGCATGTTAGTCTATTTAATTCACCTCCTCCAGAGCAGATAGCAGCTCTTTCTCACCTCTCATCTCCTGGCTTTCAGAATCCTGTTTGCACCCCCTCCCAACCCACTTGGGTTCCTCTCTCCCTCTGAGCAAGAGGACTCCAGTATCTTTTGCATTCCCTCAGATTACTTTATTCAAGAGTGCTGCTTTGTTTTAACATAGGAGTCTGTGGCCAGAGAGGGTAAGACACCCATACAAGGCCCAGAAGCTGAAAACATTCTTCCCCACTTTTCTTTCTCCTGACAGCTAAGATCCCAGCATCTGCCCTACCCACAGCCTGCCCAAAATGCTCCATAAGCTATGTTCAGAATTAGGAAATTAAGGAACTATTTACCTCATACATAAAAGAGAAGAAATCCCCCCCCCCAAGTTGGAAACAAGTCCTGATATCTCCCTGCAGGTGTGTTTCATTCACTCAAGCTATGGAACTCCAAGTCTGGAAGCACCTTTGCCCTAGGGTAGGGGAGGGATGAGGGTTTGGAGGAGCCAATACTAAGGGTGAGAGGCGGGCAGACAGCGGGGCTCAGAATTCTCAGGGTTCCTGCTGTATGTATGTGTGAGAGGGCAGGATTCCAAGTGTTACAAGTTTGGGGTTTGAGAACTCTGGATGGATGTAGGAGCCAGATGTGTATATAATGGAGAGAAAAAGACACATTACAGACATTGGGTATATGACTCCAGGGGTGAGAAAAGGGAGGGTATTCCAAAGCTTTGGAGAGGTAGTGAAGTGGGGCAGTTTCCAGGGTGCACTTGGGAGCATGGAACGTCCTAGATGTGGGGTCTGAGTTTTAGGTGTGGATGAAGGGGAGCCTTCTGGGTTCATGTGTTGTGAACAGAGGGCAGAATTCTAGGTGTGATGGATGGGGGTACAAGAGTCTATATACCTGTGGTTGTGATACAGACTGATCAGATAGATCACTGAGGAAAGGTAGGGAAGGGCCATATCAGGAGGCAAAGATAAACAGCCTAGGATGGGATTAGCTGAGAAGCTGAGTGCCTCCAGAGCAGCATGGAATTATGGGCTAGAAGATTTGAAATAAAAAAGGGCTCCTAGGTTCCTGGACAGGCTGGCTCTGACTCTCAGCTCTCTCTCCTTTGAGGGTGCCTGGAGGAGCGTGCTGCAGCTGTTCAAGTTTCCCAAAAGATGATATCTTGGGTGGGAAGGAACTCCGAGTGCAGCCTAGGATCAGGCTGGCCTGGCAGAGGGTGGCAGGTTTATTCTTCTTTGGGTGTTCTGGATGAGCTGTGAGGCAGAAGCCTGCCATTCTTTCAAAATTGTGTAGCCTTTCTATCTTACGTTGTTTTGTTTTGTAAAGTAACCCTGTAGAAACAAGATAACTAAAAACAAGGGAATGAAAGGAGAACTCAGGTGTTAAAGAGTTTAGCCTTAATTGATAGGCTTGAGTGACTAATTCTTGTAGAAAGCTGTTATTCCAAACTTGCGAAGTTTTTAAATAAAGACTCCTTTCCTTTATCACCAAACCTTTGCCTCTGGATTTTTCCTAGAGGTTGGTGGTGGGCAGCATGACCCCAATTGCTGTTCAGTAACAGTTGTGGGTCAGTGTATATGTGTGTGTTTGGCTGAGGGTCACGTAGACCAGGAAGCAGGTTGGCCAGCAGTGTGGACCACTGAAGGATATGAAAGCAAAGATGGGAAGGGCTTAAGAGGGGACAGAGGGTGGAGCTCACAGCAGAAGCCAGCTGCCCTGAGAACATGAGATTGTCCTGGGGCAGCTCCCTGCCCACATGTCCTCAATGCCCTGTTCGTGGCTCTAGCAGCTGGACACCAGGTAGTCCCTCAGTGTATACTGTGTCCCCACTCTGGCAACTTGCTTTGTTAAGACACAGTGTAAATCCTTCCCGGTACGTGTAAACCTAAATAAATAAGATGACCCCAGGAAGGGCAACAACTCAAAGAGAGCCTTCCCAGGAGCATTGCTGATGGGGCTTGAGAAGAACAGGGATTCGAGGCCCCAGGGTCAGAGATGATGGACTCTTAGAAATGATCCTTAAAGGACCACTGGGATTTGGGTCTGTGTGGGGGAGGGAAGGCGAAATTGTATTATAGCAAAGGCGTGAGGAGTCAGGAGGCTGTGACAGGATCCAGGGGGCAGTGGAGAGGCCGAATCAGCCGCAGCACATGGTTTGGATGACCCTGTGGTGATTACAAACTCACATGCCTGATAGAACCAAGTAGGTGACGTAAATAAGTGAAGCTGGCCAGGTGCAAGACAAAATTAGGAAAAGTGGAGACAAACAAATGGAGAGAATATCCCAAAACACATAAGGGTATTCAAGGCAAAAACAAAATAAAACATGGCAGGCCAAATAAAAACTGGCCCTTGGGCCACTCATTTGAGACCTCAGGAGAGCAGCAATTGCTTTGGATGACCAAGGGTACGTGGCAAACACCTTGGATGCCCAGACCAGCTGAAGAAGAAAATTGGACAATTACACAGGGACAGGGGACTGCCAAGGGTCACGGGATAACAGTAGCAGTTTCTGGATGAGGCCTTCCTCACCTTTCCCTTACAAGTAGCCAACAGTTGATTGTAGGCAGCGCGGTTGGCCTTGGATCCATACTTGGCTTGCTAGGTGACCTCATTTCCCTCCCCCTCAAGGCCTTCCAACTTGAGCACCCCTCAGCAAAGACCACATGTTCCAATGGCCTCCTAGGCTCGTCTTGCTCTGTGACAGACCCGTGGTCTCCTAGCCCATTACAATACTCCAGCACGTATTTTCGGAGCTGGCCCAGGCCTGCCTGCTCCCTTTAGGCTTGGTCCTTTTGGGTGTTACTACCCACCCCCACCCCAACAGCCTCCCAGAGTCACCTAATCCCCCTTCATCTCTCTCTGGTGAGGTAGGCAGAGGAGGGCTCCAGGCACCACAGCTCCTATTGTCTGTGCTCCTTGAAACGTTTAAAAGGATTAGGGGCTGGGGGGTTGCATGGGTTGCCTTTAGGGATGTGTGTTCAGTGGGGGAGAAGATGAGATTCTACTTTCTTCCATCCCACCCATCCAGAAGGGCTGGTGAGTGCAAGATAGATGGTGTGGATAAGGGGGCATCCAATTAATTCCAATTTAAACCCAATTTGGTCTCCTTTATAATTAGAACAGCAGGCGTGTTTTAATAGTGGATTATCTCTCCCAGGCAGTCGTTTGTCATCGCTCTTTCCCTGCACTGGGTCTCCTGGACCAGCCTACCCGGTGGGGGAGACGGAGCTGGGGGAGCAGAGCGGGGCATGGGATGGGGAGATTGTTGGGCATGGGCGCACAGAGGAGTGACCGCAGAGGCTCATGCCCTGTCTCCAACCAGGTCTCCCCTAGGAGAGTCCTGCTCTGTGCCTCAGTTTCCCCATTCATAAAATGGGGGAGGGACATGTCAATGAGCATTCTTTATTCTGACACCCATAGAAGAGCAGAGAGAAGACACTGACAGTAGATCTAGAAGGCAAAATCATAGAACTCAGAAGCAGGGTAGAGACATGGGCACTGCTATGTGACTTGGGTGAGTCATTGACCTTCCTGTGCTTCAGTGTTGTGATTATGATATTATGATAATGATAAACATAATAGAAGATATCATTTATAATAACATCTTTTTTATTGTTGACACTGTTATAGGTGGTCCCCACCCTCCCCCACTCCTGGTCCTACATCTAAATGTTCTCAAGTGAAGGCTAACACAGAAGGCCGCCACCAGTGTCCCTCTCCATCCTGTTCCCTGCAGAGATTGTTCGGGGACACACTAGTCAAAAACCATGGTGAGGAAACAGGACATGGCAGCCCTACCTTGGCTCATGTAGGGGCTCAGAAGGTTCAGAGGGGGCTTCAGATATCATCTAGAAAATGCCAAAGCCCTGGTAGCAAAAATAAAGTCCCCTGACGATTGCAGAGTTAATGCGATTGAGTTGCGTCAGTCAGGTGTGACGGCTGTGTGGACCCCTTTCTCTCTGGAGAGTACATTTTCAGTCCATGACTCTTTGGGCCCTAGTCCCTACCCCTCACTAGCAAAGGTAGTTGCCATCATTATACTCTTTGGCAGGCAGGTAAACTGAGGCTCAGAAAGAAAAAGTGATGCTTAGGGCCAGCTTGTATGTGGAGGTAGAGAAAGCTCAGCAGCCCCGAAGCCCAAGCCCAGCCTTGCCTAGAGTCTGTTTCCCATTCTGCCACTGATGCATCCCAGATAGACAGCTTCAGCCCTGGGCCACTGGCTTGTGGCTCTTTATGGGGATCTGGTGCTCTGTCCACAGGGGTCAGAGCTTGCTTTGTGTGACACAGAACCCCTGACCCAAAAATCCAGTCTGCCACCCTCTCCCGCCTTGCCCCTCAGCACCAAGACCTCAGCTACAGCCTGCAGCCCCACAAATCCTCCCAGGGACATTGGGGTAATTAGGATATTCTTCATTTACTGACGACACTTTTCATTACCCAGGGTGAAGGCAGACTCATTCCCTTCCCACCGCCCAGGCAGGGCTGTTCCTCATGTTGATGGGATTGATGGGCTGGGTTGGGCCCGGAGCCTCCCTCCCCCAGGCCTCAAGATAGGTGGCCTTGCTGCTAGATGCTGGAGCCCGTGGCACTGGTGCTCCCCTTCTTCTGAGAATCGGGCTCTGTGCTTGGCACCCCCATGCGGAATCCACCCAGCCACCCACTGACCGATAGCTATTGCTCGAACTTTTACACAAGGAAATGAAGCCTGCAAGAGGATAAATCAGTTTCCTAAAGTCACAAAGCTGGTGAATGAAAAATATCTAGGCTCCTCACCTGCCCTGGCCGAGGTCCCATGCACATATTTACACATAGTTCATCGGATCAGACAATTTGAGAACTGGTTTTATAGCTAAGTGCCAAAGAAAGCCAAAATACCTGATTGGGGAGCAGCCGATTTGCCCTAGGATCTGTCATGAGGATCCCCTCATGAGGGCCAAGTCGCACCAGCACAGGACTGAGCCGAAGGTTTCCCCGAGACAGGAGCTGAGCCCAGGCTCTGCGGCCACAGCACTCTGCACAGACACACCTCGGGCAGCCTGGCTCCAAGAGGTCTTGGCTTCTGTTTCTGGTCCATCAGCTCAGTTCTGCTCCTTGGAGGCATCACAAAGGAACTAGAACAAAGGTGGGATAGACACCCCCCACCCTCCATCTCTTCCTCCCCAGGCTCAGGCTCTCTGTCACTACAAGGCACTGTCACTCACCTAGGGGAAGTTCCTTCTTAGAGCTAATGAGAGTGTCTCCTACTGCCCTGGGGGGGATTCCTGGACTCAACCACAGGAAAGTCCTAACTTTGGGGGAAGGGCTGCTGGGGAGAGAGGGGCGGGGGCTTAACCTGCCAAAGCCTCTACAGGGTTGGAAAAATGAGGCTCTTGCCAGAAAAGGTTTTCCTGTCCTGAGGGAATTGCATGCCAGCAGGGTAGTTTATTTATATATACATGAATATATATATAAATATACGTGTGTGTATATATAGTACATATATGTGTTCTATATATATGCTTTGTGATATTCGTACAAACTTAACACACAGCATGAAAGCTTCAAGCTGACAAGTGGAATTTAGTTAGCAGTGTGTCCCTTATTCCCTATTTATTGCTTCACCAGGGACTCCTGCAGTCTGCAGGGCTAGAGAGCTGGTGGTGGGGAGAGAGCCCGAGACCCAGGCACCAGTTGAATTATGAGTCACAATTTATAAACCATTATGTGCTGTGGATTCCAACAATATTTATTGCTATCCAACCAATCGTATTTTAAGACTTGGTTTTGCAAAGGGAAAGGAGAAAGGGACCTTAAAAATGTGTTTTAGAGCTGGGCCTCACCTGAGGTGATGGGAGGCTGCCCTCGGCTGTTGACCTGCAGCTTGCTGGCCTGGGGCTGGAGTGGCATTCCCTCCCTAGCCTCTGCCTTCCCATATTCCAGGGCCCCTAACAGTGGGGCCCAAAGACACCCAGTCTCTTTTGTTGGAGAGGACAGGATAAAGGCTTCATTGCACTTTTAAGGGTAGGATGCAACAGAGGATTAAAGAAATCTACCATTTATTGGCTTCCTATTATGTACCAGCTACCATGTGAGGATATTTTCTTCCTAATCAGCCTGAAAAAGAAGCATCCTAATTCCCCCATTGACAGACAGGAAAGTTGAGGCCCAGAATGATGTACTGGTTTATTCCCAGAAGCAAGGAAGCATCCTGGCTGACAGCATGGGCCCTGGGGCTGAGATTCCCAGGGTGTTTGTAGCACTAGGCAAGGGACTAACTCTGCTGAGTCTTAGTTTCCCCAACTGAAAAAACAGTAGGGATTCTGTGAGACAAAGAGTGGGATGGGCATTGAGGAAAATTGAGTGCAGGAGTGGTAACTATTTATAGGGATGAAACTAGATTTGTAAGGCTCCCGAACCCCAGAACTTTCCGTCACCACACCTACTGAGCTGAGTGACCTACTGAAGCCCCACCACCAGGGAGAGAATCGCCAGGCAGTCCAGCTTCATGCTCCCAGCTTCTCTCCCTTTGGGGTCATTACCCAAAGCAGAGGTGAGGGGACATGGGAATCTCAGCTTGTCCCTCTGTAGGTTCTGCAAAACCCCATGAGGCCTGGGGTCTACAGAGCTTGGGGAGCCCAGACCATTCTGTAATGATCTGGGGCACCCTTGGTCGGTCACAGGGGCCAGGTTTCTCTCCCGCTGACCTTCTCCGAGCCTTTGTACACCATGAGGTATGCTGTGGCTCTGGAGACATATATATGGTTTGAAGTGTTTCTTAACTTTTTGACCAGGGGAGTTTGGGGGTAAGAGACCCCTCAAACATGTTCATGTTAACACAAACAGATCAGAAAGCTGCCCTAGTCTAGTGGGTAAGCTGGTTCTTGGGCATTAGAGCGCAGTCTCTGCTTTCTGCCTCCCTGGCTTATGACTCTGAAAATCCCACTGGACCTCAGGTGGCTCGCAGGGCATCCCCTGGGTGTATTTGAGTCATTTAGGGCAATGCCAAGCAGGGAAAAGAGGGTCAGAGCCACATAGCAGGCTGAAGTGTCCTAGGATGAGCTGAGCACCGCATGCCCCTGGCAAACACTTTCCCCTCCCTGGGCCTCAGTTTACCCACCAATTAGACCTCATGACCTTGAAGGGCCCCCCTGTTCATGCTTTCCTGGAGAGGAATCCTGACTGCTCTCCAACTGTCTGCTCCACCTCCACCCCTGCCCACTGCTTCCCCCACCCTCCACCCAGGGAAGTATGACACAGGAGCCAACGGACCAACCCAGGCTTAATGTAGCTGGAGCAAATTAATAATTGATGCATGAAGAGACAAGATCTGCCTCAGAGGGACGTGAGGAAGGGGAGAGGAGGCCAGGAGGAGGGGTCAGGGCACATGAAGGAGGACAGTCCTGCTCAGGCTGGGGCTGGGGGCAGGGTAAGCTCTTGTGGTGACAGGACACTGACCAGTCACCTGGATGGTGTCCTGTTTGGGCCCTTTATCAGGTTCTGCCCATTAAGATCAGAGGATATGACCTTGGGGACAGAGCCCTGCCCTGGCCGTCAGGAGGAGAGGTATTAAGGAGGTCTGATGGAGTAGGTATTGAGGTGCTTTGCCTTTTAAACCGCAGGGCCTGGACTGGTTGGAGTCCAGCCCTGCCCCCTGGATTCTTCAAGTTGGGCGATTCTGACCTGATGTCACTAGAGGAAGGGGCAGTAGGAAGCAGATGGGCTTAGGGGACACCTAGGCTGCCCCTGGATTGCTGCCCATCTCCCTGGCCTGGGGAATATAAAGGCCTGGGCTAGCCTATGACCTTACAGGAGGTTCAGGCCGGTCTCTTCTGTCCCTGGAACTCTGCAGCATGTGGGGGTGGGGCAAGGGATCACAAGGCTCTTTGGGCTTGCTCAGAGCCCAGTCCTGAGCCCGAGGGCTGGCCTGGCACAGCCACACCCCAGGGACAGAGGAACAAGATCGGGGGCAGTGGAGTCTGGCTCATCTCAGAAGGTCCCTGCCCAGCCAACACTCCAGCCACCTTGTTCCTCAGGGGGAACCTCCAGGAGTTGGCAAGCTCTCACATGCTCAACACCCTTGCTCCCAGGATTCAAAGCGTGAAGGGGCGGTCAGGATGCAGTAGCTGCAGCCCCAGGACTGTGATGACCAGACACATCAGCATGGCACCGGAAGAGGCCCCTACATTCACTTCCTGTTAGTCCCTGCAAGCCCAGAGACTACCCAGAAGTCAGTGCTGAGTCTTCTTTGTCCCATTGTTTGGGGGCCTATAGCAGAACTGTCCCAACAGTCGGTCACCATCCATGCAGTAGATACCTTTTGTCTCCTGGCAGGGCTCTGGCCGGGAGTTCAGGAGCCTCCATGACCCAGGAGTGACCCTGGGATTAGCTTCTCAGCTTCCTCACTCGTCTGAAAAAAAATTCCAGATCCATTCCACACAGTCTCTTGGAGGGGCCCGGTGGGGCAGCTCCTCCCACTGCCAGGCAGTGACCTGCCCTTTCTGCAGCTCTCTTCCCCTCCCAGAGAGGAGGGTTAATAGGCCCCCTTTACAGGTGAGGACATTGAGGCCCACAGAGCAGCCCCGTGGTGTTGAATGCTCTCAGTGAACACTGTCTATCCCCTCCATCCTTCTCATAGTGCTTCCTGGGCATCTCCTAAAAAAGCACGTGCACTCGAATCCTTGTCCAGCATCAGCTCTGGAGGTACCATGCGGTAAAACAGGGTCTGGGGCCAGGATTTGACTTTTATTCTTCTCCAGGGCCACTGAGACTTCTCTCCTCACCCCTGCCTGCCAACAACCCTGTGCCTATTGCCTCCATTCCCCATTCTGCTATCTTTTCTGCACCTTGAACTTATGTAGGACACTTCAGGGGCCCCAGAAACAATAGCAAGAATGTGGGGCCATGGAGGCTTGGAGAGGCTGGGGGACTGGAGCTGGACAGAGTGGAACTGCCGTATCTGCTGCGGCAGTTAATGCCCGCTGACTGCAGAGGCCCGTGCGGGGCTAGAGGAGGAGTAGTAATTAGCTGCTGCTGTGACAGCCGAGACAGGGCTGCTAAATAGGCCCATTAGAAGGCATTAGTGAAGTGCTGGGACGGTGGCCTGAGTAGAGACACACCATCTGCCCTCATGGTTGGCTGGGGCTGGGGCTGGGAGCTGTTTACCTGAGACCCGATGGGGAGCCGTGCACCCAAGGTGAGATCCGCTTTAGAAGGGGCTGCTCCCTCCTGCAGCCACAGCCCTGGAGGTAGGGTGCCCATCTGTGGTCACTGGGAGTCCACTTGCTGAGGGGGACCCAGCCCACAGATAATGGCTATAATGGGGCCTTGCACGTGGAGCACTTACCACACTTTCTAGGGCCTGGTCCCATCCATTAGTTCATTAGCTCAAGCCTCTGAGGCCCATTTCACAGATGGGGGAGGGAAGGGACCGATAAAGTGACGTGTTAAAGGTTAACCACATGGTTCTTTATCCAAAGACAAGCCTATCTGGCCTTGCCCTTGAGACTCTAATATCCCTTGGGACTTGGGACTGGGTTTTTATTCCTCATTGTATCTCCAGGGGCTGGTGTTAGGCCTGGCACAGAGCAGGAGCTTTCAAAAAGTGACTCTGAGGAGGAAGATGAGGACCCAGCAGCAGCTGCAGCCCTCAGCCCAGGCTCCCCAGGGCCCTGGCCACATGGGTGCTTGTCACGGAGGCCCACAGATGGTCACATCACTTACTGTGTGGTCTTGGCCAAATTACTTGATGTCCCAGAGTCTCAATTTCCTCGTCTATAAATGGGGTTAATAATTGGGCCTGCTCGCGGGGTGCTGTGAGGGTAAATGAGGCCTGTGCAGAGAACTTAGGGTGGTACTTA
Organism: Anoura caudifer; assembly: GCA_004027475.1. Taxonomy (NCBI): domain Eukaryota; kingdom Metazoa; phylum Chordata; class Mammalia; order Chiroptera; family Phyllostomidae; genus Anoura; species Anoura caudifer. Next base: position 184,178 of record PVKU01000279.1, on the reverse strand, counting down.
GCACATACGTGGGCTGGAGACAGTGGGGGTGGTCCCCTTTGCTTTCATTATTGCCCATTTATATGGCAGGGGACATCGGGAGCACTCATCTAAACGACAGCAGCCACGGCTGCCAGAAGGTGGCTCTGGGCTGGGCTTGGAGAGGCGGTGGGAAAAGAGCAGGGCAAAGCCCTGGAAAGCCCAGGTGGGCTCCAGGCCAGGCTTCCCCTGCAGAGATGCAGGGGTGTGGGGCCCATCACCTCCAAGGGCACACCGAGCTCGAAAATCCTCTTTGTCCAGGGGGAAGGGCTGTTGTGGGAGAGGGGTGGCACTGGCACTGCTGGGGAGGGGGACAGTCCCGAGGAGCAGGTGTGCATGAGGGTGGGCGTAAGCCTGGGCTGGTAGACCTTGGTGGCTCTAAGAACATTCCTTGACACCATGTGCCCAGACTACCCATCACCAGGTGGAGCAATGGGGGTTTGGGTTTTGAGGACTCGTTCAGAGATGGGGCCCTGCCTTATCCTCTGCTGCACCTGCTGAGGGGACTGCATGGCTGAGGAGGTGGGAGGGTGTGGAGGGGGTGCAGTCTTGCTGCAGTTGGGCTGGGGTTGCAGCAAGAGTGCCTCTCGCCTCTCCCTTGGGCAGTTGAAAGAGAACCCCGGCCCGCAGCACTCCCACCTCACGCTACCCCGGGCGAGCCATTCACGCTCTCAACGTAGAGTAGACCTGCCAATCCCTTATTAATCTCTTGTTTTCTTGTTCTGCACCCTTCACTGAATTCTGGCTGTGTCTGGGGAAATAGTGGGGCTCTCTCTGAAATGCACAGAGGGGAAACTGAGGCAGTGAAAAGCTGACGGTCTTGCATTCAGGCGATATTCCCTGAAAATCTGTGGAGACTGAGAAGGAGGGGCACACAGATAAACACGACGTGGCCCTTAAGAATGGACCAGCAGTACATGTGTGCTTCGCTCTTCAGCTCTCGGTGTGCTTCCCCAAACCTCTTCTCATCTGCCCCTTTCAGGCAGCGCTGGGAGAAGGCTGCGCAGGGGAGTTAATACATCCAGTTTACAGAGGAAGAAGCTGAGGCCTATGGAGGAGCCTCACACATTAAATGCTCCTATCAAACACTTTATTTTTAGTGAAATCTTGAACAGGAAACTGCACAGATAAGGTCTTGAATGGTCTGGGCTCAAAGCAGGAGCAGTTTGCTTGTTGGTATTCGACTGCTTTCCAAGGTTGTGGAGTTTCCAGAACACGCCAGCACTGGGCCAGGCCCTTGGCAGGCCTCTGTGTGAGCTGTGGCTCTGACGATCTCAGGGCCCCTCAGGAGCCCATGTTGGGACATGGGGTTGGGGGCACCTTCCTGCTCTCTGATCTCCAAAACCAAGGAGCAGGCACGGGCTCTCCCCGGTCATGGCAAGGCTCTGCCCCCTTCCCCTACTGGAGCAAGCTGAGCCTTGCCTGCTGTGGGGAAGCCCCCCGCCCCAAAGCCCCTTCCTCCTCCTTCTGTGCAGGCCATACATGCCCAGTACCAGGGAGCACCGTGTACATGGAAGGATGTCAATGGCACCCTGAGTTGTCCAGGGCACACCACACCTGGCGCCCTGCAGGCCACCCTTCCCACCTTGCTCTGATGCCAAGTGAGCGAAAGACTCTGTCCACTGTGCTCGAGGCAAACTCCCCCTGAATCTCTCATCTGCCTTCTAATCCCATCCTGGCTGCCACAACTCTTGAGCACCTAGTTTCCCCATCCTGTCAAATGGGGACGAGGGAGGGCAGGGGCACTAATCCCAGGACTGCCATGCGGAGTGGAAGGAGTGCGGGTGAAGCGAGCGCTCCACCCTGTGCTTGGACCTGGGGCAAGCTCCGGCCAAAGGGAGCCGAGTGTATTGTTAACTGGTTGGTGTTATCACTCTGTGTCAGGGCACGAGGGAAGTAGAGAGGAGGCACAGTTCCTGCTCTCCGGGAGCACAAAGCTGTCCTCCCATTGCACGGTCAGTTCCAAAGTGGCCTCCTCTGGCAGTTTCCACCCACCTGGCCTGCAGAATCGGGTTAGAACCCTAGGCGCCCACATTGTGGCTCCACATCTGCCTGCTCCTCCAGGTGCCGAGGCCTATAAGCTAGGGGCCAGGTGTGGATTTGGGGTGCCCCTGGCACACAGCACAGAGCAGTACCTGAGTGAGGAATGAGAGAGCCTTGAGCTTCTATCTTCCTCTCTCGCCCACTTGTTGCTGCTCTGCGTGTGGCCCAGTGCTGAAGGCTGATATTCATTATGGCTCCTAATCCTCATGATGGCTCGGAGGGAGGCGCTGTCTGTATGCACAGGTGGGAGAGGCCGGGCCACTCACCATCACAGTCAGGCTCTAACTAGAAAAGAGAAGGGCCCTCAAGTGTATAGAACAGAGGATGGAGGAGCTGAGAGGTCGAAAGGGACCGCATGGCAATGCAGAGGCTGTGGCTGCCCTGGACTGCAGGGCTGCAGGGAGGGTCACAGGTGCGTCATTCCAGAGCTGCAGTCACAGAGGAGACATGCAGAGACACCACCTGAGGCAAGCGGGGAGGGATAGATGTACCCTGGGCTTTCCCTTCCTCCTGCCCTCAGCTTCCTTTCCTTTCAAGACCAGCCCCTTGTGGACAGAGTTTACGTTTGTTTCTGTGGCCTGGGCCATGCCACTTAGCTCCACATTTGTTTGCACCACACCTGCCTGGCGTGGCCACATGGATGTATCACCATGCAGGCATCTGAAATCACCCTGGTCAGAAGAGAACTCTTAACGCACTGAACTCAACCCAAAAAAGAGCTGCTCCTTTTGGTAAATGGCACCATCACCCACCCCATTGCTCCACATAGACATCTGGGTTCTCACAGGACGTGGCTCAACTCTTGAATCACAACCCAAACCATCTTCTTCTCTCCATCCTCCTACCCTTGTCCTAGGTCAGGCCACAATCATCTCCCCTCTTGACCGTTGGAATAACCACCTAATGGTTTCTCCGCTCTCACCCACACACACACACACTGCCTGTTATAGCTCCAGTGCACAGTAGGCAATCAACACATATCTGTTAAGTGAATCCCATTGTTCTTGTGAGATAACTGAGTCCCAATAGAAGTCTGCCTTTTGGTGATGGTTATGGCTGCGGCAGCTGAGATGGCCCAGGCTGTTCTCTCCCGCATGACCTGCCTTGTCTCTATCTAGTCCGAAGGGGCTGTGGACCGGCTGCTCTCGAGCTGAGACGGAGGGGTGGGTCAGAGGCCTGAGGGCCCCACCCATGTGACTGCAGTCCCTCCCTCCTTGTGTCTGTCTGTCTGTGATGGATGATTGGCTATGAGATTTTTTCCTTTATTCCTCCTCTCTCTCCTTCTCCCCACTGGGTCTTTTTAGGCAGTAATTACCGACAAAGTGGACAATCTGTCTTTTTATTTTTAGGCTTTGATGCTCAGGTACCAGGCTCTGGACAGCAAGTGCTGCCTAGAAAAAGGTGCCTGATGCCCAAGCGGAGGTCTGCTAGGGCCGACGTTGAGCAAGGGGGGTGGGGGGGTGGAGTGAGGTGAGGGTGTTGATGTGGGAACCCCAGCAATGGTCTGGGAAGAGGCCATTGCTCAGACAGCCAGGAGACTAGGGGTGTGGCCACTTCTGCTCTATGACCTTGGGGAAGTCTCTGGCCCTCTCTGAGCCTCACCTTCCTGCCCAGTCACAAATGAAGGGGGACCCAGATGAGCTAAACCTGCTGCAAGGTTTCCAGGGGTGGCCAGGAGGGGCTTTCCAGGCGCCGCTGCACTGAGAGATAACGGGAAGGATGAGCCAGCCCCAGAGGGACACCTGCACTGGGGCTATCCTGCCAACGAGTGACGGTCCTGTGTATTGTTAGTGCTTTCCTCTTGTCCTCTCTTTCTTCCTGCGGCTATTGCTTTTTCATTGTCCCTAAGTTATATCTGACTCATCCTTCCTCTTCCAACTGCCCGTGCTCTGCTCCTCTGCTCACTTAGGGCTCAGGAGACCAGCCCACCGCCCAAATTGGCCGACAAACAGGAGGCGCCAGCCCTGGGGCCTCTGGCTCCAACAGGTCCAGCTGCTTCCTCAGGGCACCCAGGCCTCAACCCACCTGGTCTGGCCTTCTCCCCTGTGGGCTGGGCTGCATTGGTGACCATCTCCTCAGGGGGCTCATCCAGATGTCTACACACTCATTTACTTACTCATTTAAAAAACATTCAACCCGGGCCAGGTGCCGGAGATTATGCCATGAACCCACGAGGAGGTTTTTGGTTTTTTTTTCTGGTTGGAAGAAACAGATGACAAATTTGTAACCAAATAGAAAACTTGTGTATCAAGTGCTTTGAGGAGAAAACAAAAAGTGAATGGCACTGAGAGCTGGACAGGAAGGGACTGCTTCTGATCAAGTGGTAAGGGACAGTCTCTCAAAGGAGTGGACATGTGAGTTGCGACTTACATGACAGAAAGAAGAGCAGCTTAAGAAGGCTGGACTGCTGCTGACTGCTGGGGAGGGGGTTGTGCTGCCTCTTTGGGGCTGGGGCTGGTGAAGGGGGCCAGCTGTCTACCTGGGGGATCAGGAACTCAGTCTACACCATTGTCCCCTCTGGGAGGCGAGGAGGCCTCTGGGAGCTTTAGGAGAAATCTGAGCTCAAGTCCAAGACTTCCCAGTGCTGAGTCCTCCCACAACTGGCTGGCTCCTTTGAGCAATAGGTCCAGGCCTGTGACAGTGGCATTTCCCTCTTTGGGGGCTGTGCCTGGCATCCTGGAGGGCTGAGTTGGAGGGATGCAAGTGTGTGTAGGGCTGGAAGCATCCCAGGTCCACCAGCCTGCTGGTAACAGAGCGAGGAGCATCCAGATTCCCCAACTCCACAGGCTCTCTGTCTTCTGAGGACAGAGGTTCAGGAAAATGGAAAAGGAGGGGTTGTAAGGGATGCAATTCCTCAGCTGCCTTCTCCTCCAGGAGGAGTTGGTGGCCTGTTCTCCCAGCTGAGCCCAAGGGCAGTGGGGATTTTAGGAGTCTTTGAGGGCAGAGTTAATGGGAAAGTGGCTGGGAGACAGGGTGGGGCACAGGGCAAACAGCCCCAGGCCTGCCCTGTCCGGGAGCACCCCCAGCTGCGGCTTAGTTAGAACTTATCTCTCAGGCAAGTCCCAAGCCTCAGGCAGGGATTGGAGCAATTGTCTTGTTAGCTGGAGGAAACAGCCTGTCCTGGGTGCTCAGATGCAGGGTCCTAAGCAAAGTGTCCCCTAGGTCTCTGGTCTAGGGTGTGTTTGGGGTGGAGGTCAGACCAGGCAGCCTGCAGCTGGCACTGTCCAGTTATCCAGGAAGCTCTGGGAGAGAGGCTCTTTTGCTCACGCCAAGGCCCCTGTCTGTGCACCACATCCTCACAGGAATCTTACGTTCTGTGTTTTTCACTGCACAGTGCAAACAATAATAGGGCGAAGGGTTATGGGGCCCTCACCACCTGCCAGGTGCTCTTCTAAGCCATTTAAATGTGCTGGCCCATGATACTCCTACTTTGCAGAGAAGTAAACTGATACATAGAACACAGAATGGCAAATCCATTTGCCCAGTTCGCACAGCTGTACACGGCAGAGTCAGGATCCAAGCCCAGGCAGCCTGTCCCTGGGGCTCCGTGCTGCCTGTCCTGAGGTAAACAAGAGGGCATGTATGTGACACCACAGCACAAAACATGCAGCAAATGGGGCTCCTACCAGCGCCCTCCTTCCCGGGCCCTGGAGTGTCCCCTAGCTGCCCTGGCGGAGGGTGGCGATGAGCTCATGGGGCCCTGCCTGCTGAACAGAGAGGGGGATTGGCTCGACTCTCCGGCCTCCTTTGCACTGTGAGTTCTGACTTTGGCTCCAAGGGCCCCAGCTTTCGGTCGGCTCCATTCCAAGTTTTTTCCTTCTTATTAATTCCCTCACTCTCCAGTGAGAGAACTTTAATTAGCCAGGCCGATTTGTCTATATAAATACAAATGGATGGTGCTCCACAGTGGGGCAGGATGAGGAGGAAAAGTGGAGCTGGGCCCGCGGGTTGCCTAGAGTGGAGGAAGTGACAAGTGCGCCTTCCCAGCAACCAAAAATATGACTTTAATATTGTGTGCGCGTGCGTGTGTGAATGTGTGTGTGCGTTCTGGCAGGTGGGCTGATGGGCGTTGCGCTCGCTGTCACTCTGTGACGGGAGAACTTGTCTCCAGAGCTGGCTGCTCCTGCTTTCTCTGCGAAGGTCTGAATCTTCCTCTCCTAGAAGTGACACTGATGCGCTCCTCTCCCAGCATGCCCTCTCATCTGGCCCCAGGATGACAGGGAATGCATGATAAAATCACCATCCGGGGGTTCACTTTGGAACAAGGACTTCTGCTAGGGGTGAGGACAGGAAGAGGTGCCGATGACAGCTGGACTCGCAGTTCATCCCCCAGAGGCTCGGCGTCAGAGAATGGGTCCCACGGATGGACCCCTATTTGCTTGCCCATGGACCTCCAAAGGTCAAACCTTTCTCACCACGAGCTCGAGGTATGCAGAGATAGATGGGACCACAGACTAGTGGCAGGCTGCCTGGGCTCAAAGCCTGGCTCAGTCACTCAGCCATGCAAATGGGTGGGCTATGCTGCCACTCTGTGTCTCAGTCTACTCACCTTTAAAAGGGGAACATTATAGATGTTGAGGATTAACCAGGGTCTCACATGTAAAATGCTTACGACAGTACCTGGCACATGGTGAGGGCCCCATAAGTCTTCACTCTGTCATTGCTCAGCTGGCTGGAAAGGGCGCTGCATGTGAGGACCCTGTGTGGTGCTCCTTTACACCCCAGGTGGGAACCCGGTAGGTGGTGATGGTGATGGGACCATGACGATGGTAATGATAAGTACAGCAGCACCTCTCGTTATGCTAGCTAACACATACTTACACGGGCAGGTACCACTCTAAGCACTTTCTCTTAATCATCTCATTCACAGTCGACACATGACAAAGAAAATAATCTCTGTGCTCCTGAGGTTCCCTGTCCAGCTGGGGAAATAGGGCCCATCTGACAAGAGGCCTGAGGGCAAACGGAAAGGTTACAGAAGAGGGGGTAGGCAGAGGAGGACAGCTCTGTGGCCTGGGGTCATCCAGGATAGGTTCCCTGGAGAGGGAGGGGCTGCAGCCAGGCCCCTTCCTTCTTTCTGATTCACTTGTATTGATTCGGGGCCTCCTACGTGAAGGCAGGAAGGGCAGACAGGCGGAAGTTCATTCTAACAGTCAGAACTTCTTCCAAGACAGCAGGCTGCCTTTGGGGGAACACAGTTTTTGTCGTGGGAGAGAGGGCAAAGCCTCAGAGAGCATAGGTCGGAGACTTTGTGGAGGGGGTTTCTGTGTGGTGGAGGAGTGGAACGGGGTGTGACGGGTGGGTCCCTTCTCATTTTAGGAGTCTAACTGTCCAACCATGTTTACAGGCTTCTGCACACACGTGCGCACACACACTTTGCAGGCTGGTATTGCCCAGGTGTCTTCCCCTGTCTGTCTCAATCACCCGCCCAGCTGTGAGATGAGGGGAGGGAAACACGCAATGCATCGGGATGCCAGATGGCCCTGGCACATCAGAAAGACCCTGATCAACAGTGTCTGTGAAACAAAGTCCGAGCCACAGACTTTGGGGGGCAACGAGTTCCCCATGGCTCCTCCTCTTTGACCCCATTTGGGTCTCAGAGAGGGGCCAGCAGGATGCTGGCCCTCAGCCACCCTGCCTTATGGGGCCAGAGAAGAGGTCCCAGGGTCCCAGGCCTGGAGCAGCAGACAGAACTCCCTGCATCATCACAGCTCCTCCAAGCAGAGCCCAAGAGCAGCAACCCCTATTCTTAGCCAGCACCCCATCACCACTTGAGAGACAGGAGAAACAAGTCATTAGTGGGGAATGAGGGAGGTGTGGTGGGATTTAACCCTTAGTGCCTGGTGCCATGAAGGACTGGAGAAGGAGCCCACTGCAGCTGGGGTGGGGGTGAGGAGTGAAAATTTGAGTCCGAGACAAAGGGAGCGTGCTGTAAGGGGCATTCAGAACGGACGCCCACTGGACAGATGCGATGACGAAAGCTCCTGGAGAACCGGCAGGGGGAGGCAGAGGGCCCTGGGGGGAGAGGGGCTGGCAATTCAGCCCTCTGTTTCCATTTCCTGAAGGAGACACTCAGTGAAGATTTGAAGAGGCCTGGCAGGAGTCCGGAGACAGATCCGCACCCGTCCCTACCACACATGTGTGCAGCTGCAGTCAAGTCACAGCCCTCCTCTGGCGCCTGGTCCACATCTGAGCCATTAAACTCGATGAGCCCTACGCTCTGGCATTTTGGTGACACGGACCCAAACGGGGTCTGAGCTGAGAGCCACACCCAAGACTTTGGTCAAGCCCCCTGCACAGCCTGTGAGAAGCCCAGCCAATTTATTTTTACCCACTAGAACCCACTGCTCTCACAAGGTGTTTATCCCAGGTCCTGTTCCATCCTGACATGCCCTGTGGCATATTATCCTTTTAATATAATTTGTCAGTGGATCTCTGTGAGGGCAGCGGGAGACCAGTACGACCGTGCTGAATGGGGCAAAGCTAGATGTGACAGTGAGGGGATGACTTGGATGGACCAGATGTCTTCCCCTTGGTCCCTTCCCCAAGGAGCTGCCAAGAGGCCTGTGGGTCAGGGTGCTCAGCAAGCGGACGTCCTGGAAATGGCACACCTGTGTCTATCCTGCCTTGGGAAAGCCAGACCGGCAGCCCCTGGTTCCCTGCATGGCCTCCTGACTCTTCTTTTCCATGTCCCTTCTGTCCCCTCAGCTCAGGCCTCCCCTCCCTAGTAAGTTGGAGACCCCAGAAGACCAGGAGGCACGCCCCCTCTGCCCCACCACCGCACGGTCTGCTGCAGTGCTGGCTCAGGGCCCAGCTCCTGTCCTGCCTGGGACCCATCCTAGCCTGCCTCACCCCTTACCCTGCCTCGCCCCTTGCTCATCTCTGCCCGCCACTCATTTTCCTTTCTAATTAATCACTGCTGGTCTCCAGCCGTGTCCTTCCCTCCCCAACTCATTTGCCTAAAGAAATGAGTTCCTTTGTTGACAAGAAACAAATGCTTCCCAACTCTACTTCCCCTCTCCCCTCCTCAGGCCGCAGAGACATGGGGACCCGGGACCTCTCTGGGGCTCTCTGGGACCAAGAGGGGAGGCACCCCTGCAGGAAGAGCAGCCTCTGTTTCCCCATGTAAATCAGAACAAGCAATTCCCACAGGGCCCTGTGGAAGAGAGAGCTGAGGCCCTGGTGGGGGTTTGGGGGGATGGCTGGTGGGAGAGCACAGTGCAGCCCAGGCCGTGCGCACACCCTGCCCTGCTGGATTGCAGCCGCGAGCATGCGGGCGCTGCTGTTGTAAAGCTAATGAGCTTGGATCCTCCAAAGGAGAGCAGAACTTGTCAGCTGGACTCTCACAAGCAGATACAGAAACCCCACGGGGCAGGACATGACTCATTATGTCAGGGGAGGGGTGGGAAGGAAGACTGTGTTGCAGGGGCTGCAGGAGGGAAAGGCTGTGGGAGGAGGGGGCCCCACCATGAAGCAGCTCCCTGGGCACTGATGCTGCCCAGGCAACCACAGGAGGACCAGGTGTGCTCCCACCCTCCTGTCCAGGTCTGCAGGATGGATGGTGACCTTCTGAGTGCAGCACTCCCCCGTGGGGGCCAGGTCAGGAACAGTTCCTGGGTTCGGCTGAACTCCACGCAGTGGCTGACTGATGGGGCCTGAGGTCCCACAGGTCTGGATTCACACCTATGCCAGCTGGTAGGGTGCAGGCAAGGGCAATGTCTCTGAGCCTCAGTTTTCCCATCTGAAGAAGGGGGCTAACAGCAGTCCCTGCCTCTCAGTTGTCGTCAGAAAAATAACAAAGATCCTGCAGATAGAACACATAGCAAGTGCTCCGTGAATACTACTTATTATTTATTATTGAATATGAGTTGTTATTTATTATTGTTATATCTCCTGCTTCGGTGTTGTGATGTAAGCAATCGAGAGAGGCAACATTACAGAGGCAGCCTTGAATCGGCTCAAATTTGTTTTTCAAAAGTCAATTATGTGCAAATTGCTATTCTGTTATTGCTGGTGAGTGCGGCATTGAAATCCCTTCTGGCTGATGGAGACCCAGCAAGGGGCCCAGCTCCAGAGCTGAAGGCAGGGCCAGCTGCCCCAGGCCACCAGGGATCCAGGGGTTAAGAGCCACATGGTCGAGAAGAAACTCCAACCGTCCGTCCTGGAATTCACAGTCCTGTGAAAGCTGTGGCCTCACCAGGCCTGTGTGTTGTATGGGCCGTCCCAGCAGGGCCTGCGATGAAGACCAAGGTGCACCCACCACCATTTGTGGCGCATCCTGGGTGCCCAGTGCCTCAGGGTTGAGCCAGCGTAAGCAGAGAACCTCAGAAGCTCTAAAACCGGACCGAAGACATTCAGATTCCTGCTGAGGAAAGCCGCATCTCCCCAGGAAACGGCCCCGTGAGGAGCTCCTGCAGCTGCTTGGGGGCCTGGTCCCATGGTGGGGCTGGCAGGCTCCCTCCTCTGCTCTGCTTCTTGTCACCCCGACTCTGGAAGGAAGGGTCAGACTAAAGTTCCCCTATGATTTAAGATCCCTTCCAGATGTAATAGCTGAGAAGCCGTAGCAGCGAAGGCTGAGGGGGAGGGGGTGGAAGACATGAGGCGGGGGCTGCGGCCTGATGGGACTTGGCTTTCCTGCCTGTGAGATGGAGCTGCCCCCTTCCTGCCTCACCTGTGGACCAGGACAGGGGATTACATGGGAACGTCCAGTCCCGGCTCCTGTGCACTAGGTAGCCTTGGGTGCTGACAGGTAAGACCTTGGCTGGGCTGGGATCTCTCCTGGGGGGAAACCTGGTGGACGGCCAGCACAGGCCTGGGAAGATGGGAATGGAGTAACTGGCTCCATGAAGCAACCTGATGAATAACAAAAGTTAATGTTTCTATAGCACTGCATAGTTCACAAAACACAGTTATATCTAGTATCTCATCACAGTAGCCCAATTACCGTATGGGCTCATATCGACCCTGTTTACAGATGAAGACACTGATGTTGGAAGATGTGAGGTGCTCTTCCCCAGAGCAGGGGCCTTCCTGGCTTTGCCTTTGGCCAGAGGTCTAGCTGGGGGAGGTCTCATGACCATCCTAGGCCATTAGACGTGGCAGCAGGGCTGCCATGTAACTCTGGGCAGGCTGTTCACTGCACTGGGCTGCCGGGCAGCAGCGGGGCTGCTGCAGCCAGGACCTCGCCCCATGCTGCTCACCAAGCCGTGCTCTCCGGCTCGGCCCGGCACAGAGGCGCTGCGTGTGCCAGAGGCTCCGAGGGTGCTGCCCCCAGCCTCGGTGTCCTGAATTGAAGCACAGGATGATCCTTCCTCTTCCAAGCTTCCCTTTCCTCGAGGGAGGTGGAGCCAGTGAGTGGTTGAGAAAATTAATACACTGCAAGTGCTTCGAGCTCCTTGAAGATAAGCTCCTGACAAAGAGGGGGTGATTAAAGGCAGAGCACTTTCTCTGTGGCGCTGATAGGGATCACTGAGCAGATTGGGATGTCTGGTGGGGCAGGGGGTGACAGATGCTGGCCTGTGGACCCTGGCTTCTGAATTCTCGACTCCTGCTGGACTGGGGGCCAACCTGTGTCTCCCTGGCTTCTGAGCTCCCTTGCGTCTCTCCCAGTGACCAGCACGTTGCGGGAGATCCCAGCACGTCTACTGTCACTGAATCGGGTTGTCTGCTCCCACCATCACTTCTCCACTCCTCTCCCTCTAAAAAAGGCAGTAACCCACTAAACACACTCAACATTGATCTGGACCTACGAAATCGCACTAACCTGTTAAATGCGTCCAAAATTGGGCTGGATCTATGAAAATGCAGTAACCTGCTAAACACACCCAACATTGAGCTGGGAGTCCAGAGACTTGGGTTCAAAGCCTGACTCCACCACCAATATGCTGAGACCTCTGAACTCTGCCCCTGCCTGGACCTCAGTTTCCCCGTGTGCAAAGCGAGGCAGTGTGGATCTGTGGCGGCCTCACCGGGTGCATGCGCCTGCACACCGCCCCTTTTGTCTTTGAAGGCAGCTAAGATAAAAACACAGCCTAATCTGCTCGGGAGAGAAGGGTCCTCTGCCCAAGGGGCCTCAGGCACAAATTGGGCCGTCGTGTTGCATTACTTCCGCCAAGTTGGGCCCTACCATCTCACCTCCGTCCCCTGGCGAACCAGACAGCGATGGGCAGACAGCTTGGGAAGGGAAGGGGGCCCATGCAGTCGCCAGGCCCCCTGACTCCACCATCAAAGGCAAAGGGAGGGGGTCCAGCCAGGGAGGATTTTTAATGACCCCAAATCCTGGCACCTCATTACGTCTCTGATAAGGCGATGGAAGCTGTCGCTCTGAGATGCAGCCAAGGAGGCTCCCTAGAGAAATTCTGCCGCCTCCTCACTAATCTTCTTATAAACATTGTTATTTATTTTTTCTTATTTTATCCGACATGTGTCAAGCAGCCCCTGCTAAGCCTGTGACATCTCCAGGGAGGCTGGTGGAGGCTTGAGGATGGCCTGTCGCTCCCCTGGCCCTGCCCCCCTCTGTAGCGTGGGCCCTTAGGCCTGTTCTCTGGCCGCCAATGTTCTCCACAAGGCTGGCAGCTCTGCAATGCCCACAGGAGCTGGGTCTCGGGCCAGGAGACGCTGGACATCTGGGAGCTGGCTGTCAGAGTGAGGATACTGCGGGCTATGTCTACTGGGGCTGGCTCCAAGGAGGAGCAGGAGGGCTGCGTGCCACCACTGGCATCTGGGGGTGCCACGCTGTTGCTCTGGAAGCCCCCAGGCTTGCTCTGCATGTATTTGTTTAACACCCAAGCTAGCAATAATGGCAGCTGCCACTGACTGAGGCTCCAGACCAGGCGCTGTGCTCAGCACCCTTCACACATTAGCCCCGTTCACTCCCCACAGCCACACCATGAGGTTGGGACTCACATCAGTCCCATTTTTAGGGGAGGAAACTGAGGCCCAGGGAGGTTAAACTGCTCAGCAAGCGTTGCTCAGGCAGGAAAGAGCGGACTGGGGATTTGAACCCTGGTGCTGAGATGCAGAGCTAATGCACTGCTCCCCCACACTTCCTGTGGGAGGCTTCCTTTGGACCCCATGAGAGAGGCACAGCCAGGAATCTCTTTCTATCTTTTTAAATTAGGAAAGAGGTTCAGAGACTCTGCGTGACTTGCCTGGGGCCACGTTGCCAGACTGGAACCCAGGTCTCCTGGCTTCCAGTTCAGATTCCTTTCTGGGAGGCTTCCGGAGAGTTCTCAGGCAGCCCCTTGTGGGTTTTGACTCCTGTTATGGGGTACCAGGATGCAAGGCTCTCTGGCTCCCTGTTACAAGGACTGGGGCAGTGCTAGGAGTGTGGGAAGAAGGCCACAGAACTTCCACAGGGTGCAGAGAAGAGTCCAGAAGGACTGGGAGACCCCTCTCAATGGTAGTTCCTGGCAAAAGTTTCCGATAAACCTTATGGATCTCTCACAATGTACTGCTATTAACAAAGCAGGCTATAAGGGAATGCAGATGGCACAATCCCATTTTAGTGAATATATAGTTATTCGTGTATATATGAGAGTATGTATCAATATAGTATATATTGCAGAGTGAATAAAAGATTGAATTTGTGGCTTTCAAAATAGCTTAATTTAAGGCTAGTAAGTTAACATTCCACATTTTGGGGATCCTGGATCCAAAACAAGGCATATCTTTTGTTTTTTTTAATCACTTCATTTTTAAATAATTTTAGGTTGGTAGAAGAGTTCCAAATTTGCACAGAGAATTACCACATGAGCTTCACTCAGCCTCCTTTATGTTAACTTTGAACTCTCCGGTTTTTCCACTAGTGAAAAACCATGGACTTTCATCGCACCCTGTCAGGGGCCCGTGGCATCTGCAGGACTTCTCAGTAGTGACGTCCCTCGTGACCACAGGTTCAGGTGGTATCTGCCAAGCTTCTCCACTGCAGTGAGGAGAAACTTGCCTTCTCCATGTTCTATTCTTAGAAGCAAGTCTTTAAGGCCAGCGAGCACTTAAAAAGAGAGGAATTAGGCTCCACCTCCTGGACATCTATCCATTTGTGGACATGTGTTAAAGCCTCCAGACACATGAATAAGTTTGAGGAGGGGGAGATGCTTTGAGACTATGCAGATGTCCTCTTTCTCCTTAAAGTTTTGCCCACTGCTTTTAGCACCCAAGGGTGCACCCTGTCTGCAGCGCTTCCTGCCCTGATGTTCCCACAGCGACTCCCTACTTCTCATCCCTTCTTCGTTATTGGTTGGAATTCAATATCCTTCTTACTCACTGTGTCGCTCACATTGTTCCACTTCGGTCACTGAGAGCTCTCACAGGCTGACGCTGCTGTTGTCTTGACACGTCCCATTACTTTTTGGGTGTAAGCCCACTGTGAGGTTTGGTTGTTTATTATTTTTAGCACTATCTTACTTTCTGGCACCACAAAATCTTTTTAACCATCTTGCATTTTCCCTGCCAAGCCAGAGAATCAGCCATTTCTTCAAGGACCTGGTTCTTTTTATTGCAAAAATGTATTTGGAAACCAAGACCTGGGTGCTAGGAAGGCATACATTTTTGAAGTCAATTTTTTACACCGATAAAGCATCTGGAACTTAATATCCGGAAATGAACTGGCATCCAGCATTCCCAGAGGGCCTTGTACATTTGCAGTTGTGTGTGTTTATGTAGCTTGTCTGGACCTCCATGTCTCACTGGAGCCTCACCTGTGGAATGACCTTGAAGATCATGGTGAAGGTGAAGGCTGTTGCTCTGGGTGCAGATCCATGGTTCCTGAGTTACAGCGCCAGGCAGCCTGCTCTCCAGCCAGCTCCCAACGCCTGCTTCTCACCTGCATGGTCAGGACATACAAGCCAAAGAGTGTCTCATGTCTTCAAAATGTCGATGAACCATTTGGGAAATATTAAATTGTGGTTTAATGATTCTTCTCAGGTTTTACTCAATTATAAGGTTAATATTCTTGACATTTTCTTTCACTCCTGTGGAGCCTTCGAGACTTCAGAGACTGGAAAGGGATCCTCTGAAACGAGGGTGTAATTGCAAAAGCCAGAAGGTGGGTGAGGCGATGCCCCCTCTGGGCAGCTTCCTGCGTATAGAATGGGAACAATGAAAACAAATGGGGGAAGGATGAGACAGGTACCGATGATAACTGCAAACTCTTACTGTTCTCTTTACATGCCATGAAGAGTCCCAGTTGATCCTGCTCCCAATGGCCCTTGGTTCAAAACCGGCTCCATCACAGATGGCCTGTGTGGTGGGCAAGAGGCCTCACCTCTCTGGGCCTTAGTTGTTTCATCTGTAAAGTGGGGTACCAGTCCCTTCCACAGTGGGTTCTCATGAGGTCAAATGAGATCATCAGAGTCATGATTTAAACACAGTTTCTGACCAATACTCAGGGACTGCTGGTAATAATAACAAAAGTCACACTGAACAATAATAGGAGCAGAGTCCCAGTGATCAGTCAGGGAAAATGTTATCGGGATCACAGTGCACAGATTCAAGATTAAAACAGGCACCAAATTTAAGGGCGTGTCCTTCACATATTTTTAAATTGAATTTATTGAGGCAACATTGGTTAATAACCATATAAATTTTGGGTGTGTAACGTTGTAATTTGGTATCTGTGTACTCAATTACATGCTCACCACCCAAAGTCTAGTTTCCTTCTGTTATCATAAGTTTGACTGCCTTTACCCATCATATATTTTTTAAAAGAACAGCCTTTATTTTTTTTAGAGCAGTTTTAGTACACAGCAAAATCGAGTGGTTGGTATAGAGATTCCTCCTGTAGCCCCTGGCTGCGCCGCAGCCTCCCCTGCCGTCGCATTCTTGCACCAGAGTGACACATTTGCTTCAATCCACGAGCCTGCATCGGCACACTGTCACCTAAAGCCCATAGCTTATGCGAGGGTTCACTCTTTGGGTTGTATGTTCTATGGGTTTTGACAAATGTATGCACCATTTTTCACTGCCCTAAAAATCCTTTGTGCTCTGCCTATTCCCCCTCCTGCCCTCCAGCTCCTGGCGACCACCGATCTTTTCACTGTCTCCATGGTTTTTTTTCCAGCATGTCGAATGGTTGGAATCGTACACTTTGTAGCCTTTGCAGATTGGTTTCTTTTACTTAGTAACATGCATTTAAGTTTTCCCCCATGTCTTTTCATGGCTTGAAAGCTTGTTTCCTCTTGGTGCTGAATAGCGTTCCATTGTCTGGACATCCCACAGTTCATCCGTTCACCTGCGGAGGGACGTCTCGGTTGCTTCCAGGTTCTGGCCATTCTGAGCAAAGCTGCTGGAAACATCTGTGCGCAGGTGTTTGAGTGGATATACATTTTTAACTCCTTTGGTTAAATAACAAGGACCACAACTGCTGGATTACATGGTGGGAATATACATGTTTAGTTTTGTAAGGAACTGTCAAACCGTCTTCCAAAGTGGCTGTACCTTTTGTCCTCCTACCAGCAGTGAACGAGGGCACCTGCTGCCCCATGCCCTCACTGTCACATGAAGTTGTGAGTGTGCTGGGTTTGGGCCATTCTAGTAGTCGTGAAGTGTTGTTTTAATTTGTGATTCTGTAATGACACAGGAGGTTGAACATCTCATCTGATGCTTATTTGTCATCCGTATGTCTTATTTGGTGACATTTCTACTCAGGTCTTTTACTCCCTTTTTAATCAACTTGTTTATTTCCTTATTGTCAGGTTTTAAGAGTTTTTATATATTTTGGATAATGGTCTTTTATTGGATATGACTTTTTGCAAATATTTCCCCTGTCTGTGGTTTTTATTTTCATTCTCTTGACAGTGTCTTTCATAGTACAGAAATAATTTTAATAATTATAATTTTAATAAAGTGCAGCTTATCTATTATTTCTTTCATGGATCGTACCTTTGGCGTTATAGTTAAAAAGTCATTGCCATACCCAAGGCCATCTAGATTTTGTCCTATGTTTGCTTCTGGGAGTTTTGTAGTTTCACATTTTACGTTTAGGTCTCTGATCCATTTTGAGTTCATTTTGTGAAGGGTGTGAGGTCTGTGTCTAGATTCATTTTTCGGCATGTAGATGTTCAGTTGTTCTGGCACCATTTGTTGAAAAGACCATCTTTGCTCCATTCGTTCATATATTTGTATTTTCTTTTTTTAAAAAATTATTAATTTTTAGATAGAGAAAAGAGAGACCAGGGATTGAACCCATAACCCTGATGTATCAGGACAACGCTCTAACCAACTGAGCTACCTGGTCAGGGCCCATTTGTATTTTCATCTTGAGTTTTTCAAAGGACATCCCTGCACAGAGTCCTCCACATCCCCAAATGCCCCCCTTATCTGTGGTTCTGAGTAAAGAAGGGCCCTTTGGAGAGAGGCCTTGGGCCTGATCTCCAGAGCCCTGATTGGGGAGGACACTTCAACCAGGTGTCTGCCCAAGGTCAAGGGCTGGGGCCACATGTTGGGCCAGGTGACTGGGGTTAGAGGCAGGTGGTTCTCAGTGCAAAACTATAGGGGGTCACTGCTCTTTAGTTTGGGAGGAGGGGGCTTGCGAGAGGGGAGATGGCCCAGAGTTGGCATCACTGCTCTCACTCTGCAGATATGAAGCCCAGGAAGGGAGTTTAGCAGGGTGGCCAGAACCACTTACCAGTGCAGAGCATGTCGCTGAGCCTCCATCTGCTTACCTGTAACACGGGACTAATTACACAATGCTCCCTTTGTTGGGCTGTTGTGAGAAGTACATGAGGTAATGAAGGTACAGTACACGGACGGAGCTCAGAATGACTTTTACTGCGAGCGGCAGCCCTGTGGTTGGAGCCAGGAAGGTCTGGCTCCAAAGCTCACACTCTCCCTTCTGCTCACAATCCCGCCCCCAGGGTACTGCTAGAGCAAGGCGTCACGAAGGGCTCTGGAGCCCTCCCCAGGAGGCCTGCGGCCCGTGGGGTGTGCGTGCCTTTCTGGAGGGCTGACAGCTGACGGTTCGGGTCTGGGAAAGCCCGCTCCCCTGGTTCCAGTCTCCCTGGTTGTTCTCTCACTTGGGCTGGGGCCAAACCCAGAGATGGCCGAGGACCAGGCCAAGGTCACAGCGGGCTTCTAGGTCCCAACTGCCAGCCACTCCCCAGAAGGCCTCACAGTTGCTGCTCTGTAACTACTGGCCACGTCATGCACTTGTCCATCTGGGGTGGACACGGTCTCTCCAGAGTATGAAAGTCGTTTTCTTCATGTCTGTAGAGGATTGACTGCTTGGCTGAAGTCCAACAAATCAGAAATTACAAACACAAGCATGGCCATGACCTTGGCCTAGGTGCAGTGCACACTAACACACTCAAACACATGTGGTCACACACTCACTGTCTCTCACATTCACACACATATACTGGTTCACATGCCCTCACAGTTTTACCTTCACACACATGAACGAGCTCACACTCACACAATCTCACTAGTTCACACTCACTCCTTATCACACTCATTCATATAATCTTGCACACAAATACTTGCCCTTGCTCTCATTCACACATTCACCTTCCCACTGTGCACACTCACACATTCATACATGAACACAAAGTACACACAAATTCACACACACACTCACACGTACTCCTGTGGCTCTTGGACTCTCAGTTTTGCAACATTACTGACATTCTCCCCAGCATGGGGATGTCCAAGCAGAAGCTACTTCCCATTCCTCTGCCCAGATCTCATCATTTGCCTGAATCCTTCCAAGGCCAGCTCTACACTCACCTCCGCCAAGAAGGCTCCCCAGCTTTACCCCTTCCCCCCAGGCTGCTGGAGTCATCTTTCTCTCCGGGCTCCCACAAAGTTAACAGCAGCATATTTCTCTGCTTTTGTCCAGCAGCCAATGCTTGCTGAGCACCTACTATGTGCTGGGTGTGATACATGGAGAGAGCCCCTTGAGGGCAGGGTGGGTGTCGCCCCATCTTTGCCCCAGCATTTAAGAGGGGCCTGGACACATGGTACCTATCCAAAGCCCCTGTGTAAAGTGCAGATGAGGGTTCTCCTTTCCTCCCGTTCAAACTGCTTTCCTTCTGCATCTACTCACGCTCCCTGGTGCTCTCCAGGTCCGTGGCTGAAAATCCATTTCTCAGCTGGTGACAGACTCTCAAATTGATGTCTATAGCCCTCAGCTCTGCCCCGAGCTCCAGACGTATATCTCCAACTGCCTCCCGGGAATTACACTTCCAAGTTTCACAGGCGTTGCAGATTTAATACGTACATCCAGACCAACCCTGTGAGGCCCCCTCCGCACACCTGTCCTCCTCTCACTCTTCCCGTTCTCACAAACCATCCACCCCCAGGCTGAAATCTCCGGTCATCCTCAATTCCTCCCTTTTCCTCACCCTCTGCATACAGCTAATCCATTAACCTGCCCTGTCACCTAACTTGCAAAGTATGCCTTGGGTCCATTTCCAGATCACTATCCCCTCTGCCTGCACCAGCTCTCAGCCACTGTTTTCTCCCCCCCATACTCCCGCCACCTTCTTTTGGGTTCCCTGGAGAGCAGAGAAAAAGACAAGGATTCTGGTGTGGGCTGTTTGTTTGGGAGGTGATCTCATCAGGCACAAGTGAGCACAAGTGAGGCAGGAAAGAGAAAACCCAGTCTGCGGTGTCTTCTTGAGTTACTGGTACAGCTGCGGATGGCTGCAGCAGTCCTACCCTCCGGAAGGGCAGACCCTCCAAAGGGCAGCAGCTGGGGTACTTATTTATTTATTGACTCTTGTCTCTGTTGCTAGGTGGCTGCCTCCTGAGGCCTGAACTCCCTGCCCCTTCCTACTCCAGGGCTGCCCCATGCAGGCTGAGCGAGCTCTTGGGGCTGCCGCAGAAGCCCCACGGAAGAAAAGCAGAGAGGACAGGTAAGCATCTGGAGGTGTCTGTCCTCAGCCCATCACCTGCAGCTGGAATCACCAGTGGGCTGTGGGGAGTGTTGAGAGGCACTAGAAGCATCTATTACAGCTCCCATAGCCCCATTCCTTCCCATCTACTCAGGACCACCAGGGTGATCTTGGAAAAACATAAATCGATTCAATCACTTCATTGCCTAAGACCATGTTTGACCAGGCCACCCTTGGCTTCCCCACCTCCCTACCCTCATCCAACCAGGGAAGGGGTGTGGCTTCTGGAGCATAATTGAGCACCTTTAGGCAAGGGTGATTCTTTTGTAGCCCCTTATGTCTATCATGGGCAGAGGGCCCCTAGGTGGAGGCATCAGCAGCCGACAGGGAAGGGACTGTCCCCCATCACTCACAGACCCCAAAACTAAAGGGTGCATAGCAACCTGGATATCTCAGGGAGCAGAAACCCCTTATGAGTAGCAAATCAGGCTTCTGACAAAGCATCTCTGTCTCCAAATACCTCCTCCTGTGTGCCCTGCACCCTGCTTGCTGCCTCCCGAGCCTGTTTGTGTGTGTGTGTGTGTGTGTGTTTTCTCATTGGCTATGAGACTCATGAGTTAGCATTTTCCCCTAAATAGCCCTCAGAGTTGCCCACTCATCTGCAGCTCTCTGAAGCTGTTTGATCTTCATGGTGGATGGCCATCCCATCAACCCATCACCGACTGCAGAAGTTCCTCCCTGCATTGCCGATTCAATTCTGCTTATTTCCTGGAAAATTAAGGCTCAGGAGACTGTTCCCACAGCCAAAAATTTTGAGGAAGTCTTGGGTAAGTGCACTACCCCTTCCTGGTCCCTCTTCTGGGCGTGCCTAGGTGATGCGGAAAGCAGGCCAGGTGGGCAGAACTCGATGCTGACAAACGGCCCAGCCACCAACCCTGCACTTCCTCTCGCCTCAATAGCTATTGATGGCAGGGCACCTGAGTTTTTCTCTTTTCTCTGTCGGCTCTTGTAATTGAAAAATATAAAGAAACCGCCTATTGATTCCTTGTAACTGATAAGCTACTCACTCCAGGGCCTCTGTAATCAGGAGACCGGGCCTGGCTTGAGGCCCGAGGGAAGGGAGCAGAGGAGCACGTTCCCACTGGAGGTGGGGGGCTCCCCGCCACTCCTAACAGATTTGTGCGGGGACCTCTAGGACTGAGGATAAAAGGGTACTGTAGGAACCCGCCCCCTTCCAAGGATATTTGGCTATCATAAGTTTTGAAGCATATATTTATCCCTAACATTTACACGCCAAAGCAATTTACATTTGTAAAGCCCTCCACATTTATTGTCTTGTTTGCTTAAGCCGAGTTCACTGCAGGGGACAACTGGCCCAGAAGTCCTCCCTCCACTTGCCAAGCTGTCCATCTGGGCAACAGAAGCCCCCCTCCCAGCAGTCTTGGGAATTAGTCCTGGCAGAGATGATTGTCCCATTTCATAGATGGGGACATTGAAGTTCAGAGACATTGTAACTGGCCCAAGGTCGTACAACAAGTAGACAGTCGGAAATTGGTCAGAGCGAGACCCCTGAGCCCCTCCAGGTGCTCTGCTCCTTAGAAATAAAGTTCCAGTGTTACCCGTATTCAAGATACGGGGCTTGCCTATCAGGCTCCTGCCAAATATGGGTCCCAGTCAGACTTGAAGAAGAACTTCCCAAGAACAAGGATGGTTGATCATTATTAGGGACTAACCAGATTTCCCCTGCCACAGAGAATGCTCCTCTCAGACTAGGGCCCGGCCGCAGGGGGAGAACTAGCCGACCTGCGTGCTCTGGCACAAGAAGGCTGCAAGTCCCAGGGTGCCCGGAGAATGGAACCCATTGGCCTAAATGGAGACACCTCAGTCTGCTTGTTTTCCTTTCGACACACACCAAGACATGAGTCATAGAGGTGCAGGGAAATTTATTGCATTATCAATATTTAATATCTCCAGGGAGGTGACATCAGCAAAATTGCCTGGCCTGGCAGGGCCATCTAGGTGGACACTGGGACAGGCCCTCCATCTCCCAGACACCCTTTCCTTTGTACACAAGGACAGGTGAAATTTACGGGCTCCTGGGAGAGGCCTGGACACAGCGGAGGGTGACACGTTCCTCCAGCGCCGGGCTATTAGCTGGGCGACTTGCACCATGTGCCCCCGCGCCTGGCACAGGGTCCCACAGGGCTGGAACCAGTGATTACTTCCTGGGCCTGGCGTCTGGGGTCTCCAGATGTTCTGAAGTACCAGATGAGTGCGGAGCGGCTGACAGTGCTGGGTGGTGGCCCAGGCAGGGGTCCCAGGCCGCACGGCTGTGAACCACCCACCTGGCAGATGATCTCAGGACTCCAATGCTACCAAGTTAGGTTGAACCTGAAACAAACTTGGCAGGTGGCAGGAAGACAGAAAATAAGGCTGGGATTAAGGCCTCATGCCCTGCTCGTTCCAACCATTCCCGACCACGCTGCTCGCTCCTCTTCATAGGCCACGAGAGTGGACCTCTTGGGCCCCACTTTCCTTCACTATAAAAAGGGGTTATGGTCTCTGCCTCACAGGTTTGCTGAGTTGAAAAGGGGCTCCACTTCGCGTGTGCCTGGTGCAAGAGAGGCCTGATCCACTGGGTCCCAGCCTGTCCACTCTGCCCCAGGGAGGCAGGGAGGAGCAAAACCATGCTGGTGGCAGGCAGAACTAGGAAGCTGGCGGACAAGAAAGGGAAGGCAGTCAATGTGAATTAGCCAGTAGCTGTCCCTGGCTCTCTGGGTGCCTCATTTCATCCCCGTCCTTGATAGCGAGGGAAACTAAGACTCAGAGAGACTAAATAATGTGTCTAAGCCAAAACCTGAACCTGTGGCAGGTTTACTTTTTGTGTCCTTAAATGGATTCAGGTCTGGGTGAGACCAGGGAAACTGAGGCAGTGGCGGAGTAATCCCCAAAGACATATGGACTAGCCACAGGGAGCATCCCAGAATCTTTCTTGGAGAGAACACCTCGCCCCCTGAGCCTCTGGTCCTGCCTTGGGCATGGCCCTCCACCCTGAGTCTGACCAGCACACCACGGCATTTCCATCACGAGCAAAGGCCCCCAGTTCAGAAAGTCCTAAGGCACCCAGGAGTGGGTACCACCTCCCTCAGGGGGACCAAAATACCACCCCTGGATGCTGCTTCACTAGAGGAAGAAACTTAGCCTTGTCCTGGTATCTGTCTGACTCTGGCCAGGTTCCTTTCACTGTCTGGGTCTGTTTGCTCATCTCTAAAGGAAAGGGCTAAGCTGCATTGTCACTGTGGGATCTTATAAGGTGAGCTTTCCTGGAGAACAAGCATGGTGTCTGCCCACGGGGAGTTCCATCCTGTGAGGAGGTCCCCAAATAAACCGACTGTGACAATGCCACACATGACAGGTTGGGAACCAGGGGTACCTAGGGTCATTCGGACAAGGCTTTCCTAGCCCAGCCTACAGGGCCAGGCAAGGCCAATGCTCCACGGCAACTGCTAGAGAAGAAGACGCAGGGTTTTCCTTAGCATGGGTGTGACTCAACCAGATAAGGAGGGGCACCCAGGGCATGCAGGGAGCTGGGTTGGGGGAGGTCCCCATCAGTTCTGAGCTCCAAGGTGAGAGATGGTCAGCCAGTGAGGCTGAGAGGGTCGGAAGGGGAGTTCAAGGCCAAGGCGCTGTTCAAATGGTAGATGGGGGACTTAAGATCAAGTCTGCAGTGAGGGGCTGGTGTGGTTTAACCTTCTCCCACTCGAAGGCAGGAATGACTGTGGCTGGAGGGGTAGAAAAGGCAGTGAGCTGAGCAGAGAGGAGTCTGTTAATGTTGCAGGGCTGTCATAACAAATTACCACAAATGGGCGGCTTACAACCATAGAAATGTGCTCTCTCACACTCTGGAAGCTAGGAATCTGAAATCGGGTGTCAGCAGGGCCAGCTCCCTTTGAAGGCCTCTGGGGCAGCTCCTTCCTGCTTCCTCCACCTGCTGGTGGCTTGCTGGCCATGCTTGGGGTTCCTTGGCTGGTGGACACATCACACCAGGCTCTGCCTCCATCATCACATGGGCTCTCCCTGTGTGTCTCTGCTCTGTCCCCATTTCCCTCTTCTTATAAAGACATCTGATCAGGGCCCACCCTAATCCATGATAGCTTCACTTGAACCTGTCACCTTTGCAAAGACCCCATTTCCAAAAAAGACACATTTCCAGGTGTCAAGTCCATATGGGTTTCCAGGAGATACGACAACCCGACATAGGAGGGAGGGCTGTGGCCGGTAGGACCCTGGCCTGAGCCTGTCTGAGAAGTGTCATCATCCTGCTGAGACTGGGGCCTGCTGGTTTCAGCCTGGACTCGGTGGGAATGGCCAGGACAACAGGTTGGAGTCCCTCGATGGAGCTGTGCTGGGCTTGCCCCTCCCTGTAGCTCCTGGTGAGGATAGGAAAATCTGAGCCATGGGCCAGAGGAGTGAAATTCCTCCAAAGTATACGCTGTTTCAAGGCAAATACAGGACCCAGGAGCTTCAGTTCTAATCCTTGTCCATGTCAGCTTTTCCGTGTGGCCTTGGGGAAGTGGCTTTCCCTCTCTGAGCCTCACCTTCCCCATGCAAGACATAGGGCTGGGCCTGGCTGACCCCCACAGGTCTTCATACAAGAGGGATTTTGTATTTTAAACCTGGTGCTCCCCAGGATAAGGGAGTTAACCCAGGGATGCTGGGACTCCCCTGAGGCTGGCCCCTGGAGAAGACCACTCTCTTGAAAAAGCTGGCCACTCATCAGCCCTTGACATGGGCAGGAAGTGCCCCTTACCTGCCCCCATCACCCAGCCAAGCTCATTGTTTCATTTTTAGAGAGACATCAGAGCTTCTGGTGTGGCTGAGTGATGCAGATGGGGGTGGGGAATGTGGAAGACACGGCCAGGGACGGAAATTGTGCTTCTCCTAGCAACCCTGGCTCTGCGGCTCCTGTGCCTGTGACCAGGTGAAATATGCCACCTTCAAGCAACAGGGTGTTAAATCTACCTGGACTAGGCCTGTCCTAAACTGAAGACACAGCAGGGAGCCACGTGACAGTATGGCACTCTGCAATACCCCACATTTGATCCCTACCCCCTCAAGGCCCTATTTGGTCCCCAAGAGGCTGGAGTGATCCCATCCCCCATGAGTCAGCTCTGGCCTCCACCTTATGGTGCCATGCTCTACACTGCCACTGGCCACTCTGTGGTTTGTGGGTAGCCAGTGTGGCAGGGCCAAGCTCCTAAAGCCAGAAGGCCCTCAATTCTGAGTTTACATGGGTGCACATATGCACACGCCATGTACACATGCACGTGAGCACAGGGTCATGCCCCTCCTCCCACATTTACATACACACACTGTACCCATCTAGCCACATCCACGGCTGTCTGTACTCTCATGCAGAGATGCATGAAGTCCCCCAACCACAAGTTCCCACAGGCCTCAGGCCGAGTCCCTGACTACCGCAGGCATGGCTCAGTGTGGGCTTCAAGTGCACGCCCAGGAGGACGAGGCTTCCACCCCCTGCACCTGCTGCTCTGAGAGTGTCCCTGCTCCAGGCTGGGCTGAGTCTATGACCCCTCTGACCTCAGGAAGGTGTGCAGCCTGCTTCTAGGCCCTTCCCTGCCCCTCACCCTATGCCGGACCCACCACCAGGATCCAACACACCCCACATTGCCATCCCATCTTAATGTGGGTGCTTATGCAAGCAACACTGAGAGATGGATTTGGGGCAAGTAATTGATCTGGGAAGCCATCCCAGGAAGGTTGGGGAGGGAGTAAGCCCAGGAGGGAGTAAGCCGGGGAGGGGAAGAAAGGGTACATTCTGAGTGGGTTCCTGCTAAAAGCAACCAGGTGCCTTCCAACTCAGATTCTTTGGGAAATCTGGATAGCACCCACCTCATCATGCTCACCTCCTCAAAGGGCAAGGCTGCCCAGGTATTAACCCATTGGTTCCCATCCCTCATTGCTTGAGGATTGTCAACCCCATGGAATATCTGTCCTCTCTCCTCAAGGGACAAGCATGTTCCTCAACCAGAATGCCCTCCGGAAGAAAGTCAGTGCACAGGCACCTTCCCCAGGGTGGCAGGTGGCATGTGGGTCACCGACTGAACTGAGGGGTCATCTACCTGCCAGTCTCTTCTATCCCACTCTGGCTATGTGTAAATACCCATCTATGAGCTACATACACACATATTTACCCATTCATAACCTCACACACTCACACACACACACACACACACACGCACACACTCTCTAACCATTCTCCCTCCTCTCCCACCCTGGTCCCCTCTCTGCTCCCAATGAGGTGGTCACTATTTGGTCCAGGGAAGGGGGGAGCTGGGCCTTCCATTTCCCAGAACACTTCCATTCTCCAGGCTGGATGGGGAGTCATGTCTCCCCTCAGCTCTAGAAACCCCGATCCTCACCACCATCCTCTCAGTTTTCATGCCTGGCTGCAGCCCAGTCTATCAGCTGCAATCTCAGGCTTTGAAGCTGGAGACTCCCCAGACAGACAAAGGGATGCTTGCAGGAAGGGGGGGCCTCTGGTGTGCCAGCCCAGGTGTGTGGCGATTATCTTGGGGGCCTAATCAAGGTGCCTTGTCCCCAGCTTGGCTAGTGAATGACGCCACCCCCGCCCCTCCCATCACTCCCCATGCTGGCTGCCAGGACAGCGACAGACACCTGCTAGGCCTCAGACCCCTCCCCGCCCCTGCCCAGCTTCCTTTTGTACCAGCACAAAGGGGGACAAAGCCAGAGCCCACCTGGTGAGGGGAGGGCCCCAGGGCTCCTACTTCTCAGCTGTGACTGTGATCTGCCAGTGAATACCAGAATTTTGTTTGGAGCAGGAGGGAACCCACAGAGAGATTGACAGACAGACGGATGGCAGCTCAGGATGGGCAGAAGGATAAGAGCTCTGCCCAGCTGGGCAGCTGCCCAGAGCGGGTGCCCCCGGGGGGTGAGGGAGCACTAGATAAGGACACTGATCTGGGTGCAACTCCACCCTCTCAAGGGCCACTGCTAAGATCATTGTCCCCAGAGCCCATTTGGGAAGTGGGGCAGAACCAGTCTCATCTTTTACGGGAGAGGTTTGGGAGAAATAAATCGCAGAGAAGTCGAGGGACCCACATTCACACTAGCTCTGGGCCCTGGAACTACACTACTCAGTGCCTGGCGGGACGCCTCCCCGGACATGGCTTGTGTCCGAGGCAGGCTGCCCTCTGCAGGGTGGGCTCATGGATTCGACAGAGAGTGGGTGAGCTTAGTGGGAGCTGGAGTGGACTA
Organism: Anoura caudifer; assembly: GCA_004027475.1. NCBI lineage: Eukaryota > Metazoa > Chordata > Mammalia > Chiroptera > Phyllostomidae > Anoura > Anoura caudifer. Next base: position 156,987 of record PVKU01000279.1, on the reverse strand, counting down.
GCCCAAGCTGACCTTGAACAGCCCCTGTCTCCTGGCCAGCTGCCTCCCCTCTGGGACCCTCACCTCCCCATCCTCCTCCTCTGCCCCCTTCCACACTGTCTCTAGACATGCCACAGGGCGGGCTTCATGCTCCCACGTGAGACGTGTGTGGTGTGGCTGTGCAACGTGGTGTCCCTCAGTTTCCCTCAGAGGTGGGAGAGGGAAGGAATGCACACAGAGAGGGTAGGGAGACAGACAGATGGACAGACAGAGATCATGTGGGCCTCAGACCCCGCCTGGAGAAGAGATAGAGACCAGGATGGGGACAGAAACAGAGAGAAGCTGGAGTTGGGAGTGAAGATAGCAGAGAGAGACTGGCCAGTGCCCAGGACATTAAGATGAGCCATGGCCGTCCCAGCGCCATCCTTCAGAGTTGGGGTGCTGGTGATGGGAGGAAGGTATTATTCACAGCTGAGAAAGACTCATTACTTTGCACCAACCTTTGGCTTCTATTGAATATACCATCACTGCCCTCTTAACAGATGGCTTCTTCAGGGTTTAATTAACTTTTTTAGCACCCTTGGGCAGACAGCCTGGCCCCACCATTGGGTGAAGCTTGAGTCAGCCACTTTGGGGGCAGCAATGGTCTCCTGCCGAGGTGGAGGAGACGAGGGAAGGGGCAGCACCCTTCCTGACCCGACCGCATGCTCACGTTACAGATGGGAAGGTTGAGGCCTCGAAGGCAGAAGGTAATTTGGGCAGCTTGCTTAAGGTCACACAGCAAAAGGGAGGCATAACCAGGCCTAGAATCCAAACCCTGAGCAAAGACAAGGGTGCGCAACCTCTGGAGCGTCAGCCACGTCTTCCCCTCCCATGGCGGTTAGCTGCAACGTGCACACAGCAAGGAGCGATTCCGTGATTACTGACTTGACGCGATCAAACCTGCTGTGGCCTGAGATGAAGTCCTTTCAAATCATCGCTCGTATCACTGCAACATTTATCAAGCCCTTCTGCTGTTAAGGCCTTTCAAATACTATCTCATTTAATCCTTACCTTGACCCTACAAGGCTGGTTTACCAGTTACCCGCCCCCACCCCCCACCATTTTTCAGATGAGGAAACTGAGGCTCAAAGAGATAAGTAACACCCTAAACATCACCTGAGCCACTAGACTCTACTGTCTCTCTAAAGAATTATATTGTTGGACCCAATCTTTTCACTGAAGGGGAAACTGAGGACCTGCCCACGGTCACTCAGTGTACAAGTGGACTTAGAGCTTCTGATTCCATGCCCAGGAAGGGCCCTTTCAAGCACATCACATAGCCCGTCCTCTCTGCTTCACTCCATGCTTCCCCCACACATAGCCTGCTTTTTGCCCTTCGTAGGGCCAGGCCCCCACTTCATGAGCCACTCTGAAAAGCCCCATTGAGCAAAGGGGCCAACCTGGGCTCAGAGTGCAGACCCAGGTAGAAACTCCACCCTGCAGACTTGTGCTGCGGTCTTGGGCAAGTCCCTCCCCCTAGCAGAGCCTCAGGCATCTTGAAACAAGCCTCACAGGACATTTGTGAGAATTCATCATGTGTTAGACACTTAGCTTGGTATCTGACACATCACAGAATGTACTCCATGGCATTGGGCTAGGGCTCAACCTGGCCAGGAATCCCCACCTCCCTCCTGCAATACAGTTATTATGGTTGCCCCCCAGAAGGGCCTGTCCAACAGTCCCTGCCCCCCCCCCACTAGAATTGGGGCAGAGAAGCCCTAGAGAACAGAGATGCCAGAGCAGAGCCCTCCCAGCCCGGAGGTGGGGAGGGGAGCATGAGGGCCATTGCTACGGCTGCAGGCTAATTAATTGTGCTGGGCTGACAGCAGAAAGGGGCTGTGCTTTTTGCCGATGAGTCCACAGCAATGATGGAATAATGGGCTCTAATGCACTGGTCTTCTCCAGGGACCTGTCTTTCTTCCCCAACAAAACTAATTAATGACAGCAATAAATAAACCAACCTAGCCTGCACTGCCCAGAGCAGCCAGGCCAGGTGGAGAAATGCCTGTTGATAGCCCGGCCAGGGAGTGCTGTGGCCCATGGGCCTCTGCAAAGGGGCTGAGGGCCCAATGAGGTCACGTGGGGTGAGGCAGGAGGAATCAGGCCCAAGAGACCCCGCTCAGTTGCTGGATGAAAACTTGGGATCTATGAGTTCTGATCCCAGACCAGCTGCTGCAGGGTTGTGTGACCTTGCCAGGTCGTTGCACATCTCTGAGCTTGGAATGTTAACCCCATTTGGGTAAAACACATATAGCCTATAAGCCAGGAAGGATCACGTTGCTTGTGATGGGTTAGAAAGCAGGATAAGGTGAGGCACATCACAGGAAGAATGTCCCACCCATGGGTTTCAGGTCAGTTAATGCTGTAACACAAAAAGCACTAATATGAATGGTTTTAAACTTTTTGTATGCACCAGAATTGCCGGGGGCTTGATGAAACCCAGACTGTGGGCCTCCTCCAGAGTTTTGGAGCCAGCAGGGGCTGAGATTTTGCCTTTGTAACAAGCTTCCTGGGGACGCTGAGGCTGCTGGCCGGGGCCCACTCTGAGCACCAGTGCTCTGGACCGAAGGCCAAACACTCGAGTTCTCATTTCTGCTTCTGGCTTGAGGTCCCTCACTTCCCCGGGCCTCAGTTTCTCCATCTGTACATGTGTGTGCCAGAAGATAGGACTCTCTGATGCTGGGGGCTCTGCTCAGAAGCAGCTCAAGGCCTCCCATGTGGCATGTGACATCCAGATCACTTGAGGTGTACGTCTCAGTCCCCTCAGGCTGAACTGGCTCCCTGAAGAGGGCCAGGGGAAACTACAAAAGAACCAGGAGCCAGAAACCCCACTTATAGTGAGCCACACGTCCCAGGAGATGGCAGCCCTCCTGGTCAGTGTGGGGATCCTTGTCCTCCACTGCATCCCTACCTACCTCTTCTTGAACACCTCCACCAACAGGGGGCTCACTCCCTCATGTGACAAGATGCTCTATCCTAAAGTCGTACAAACACTTTAGGGGTTTTTGTGTTTGTTTGTTTGTTTGCTTGTTTTTAGTGCAAGTTCAAAATCTGCCTTCCCTTGGCCACCCTCTCCTGGGTCTCAATGTCCTCAAAGGTCCCTTTTAGCCTTGATATTATGATATGTGCATTGGAGACCGGTCTCTGCTACTCATGGCAGTGGGACCTTCGGGAGAGCTGGTGTGAGCCTCTGAGCCCTGCTTTCACCTCTGTAGTACGGGCAGAAATCAGATAAAGTGATGAGAGTCTAAATGGGAGAGGCTCGAATCACTGTCGTGTGGTCAGGTGGCCTCTGCCCAGAGTTTGGCTGGGAACCCCATTTTCAGGTCAGTCGACCTTTTTTGAGGCCTTTCTGCCTGCAGGTGAGAATAAGTTACAGCTCCTCCCTGGAAGCGGGACATTTTTAATCATAAGCACCCCTCCCTTCTGTTGGAACTTGTACCCAATTCCTGTTGGAGCCTGTGGCCAGTGCTCCAGAGTGACATTCCACTGATCTCTTCAACTGGAAGTGCTGGGGGCAGAGGCCAGCGGCCTGGGGCGTCTGTGTAGACAGGGTGCTTGCACGCAGTAGCATGAGCCCTGGCGCTGACTTCCCTGCGCAGCAGCTTAGCACTGTGGGGCCTGGACCAGGTTCACCGGTGTCTGAGCCTGGCGTCAGGTCCTGGAGAAGTTCCACCCTCCTCTGCATGCAGCTGGGATGCAAGTGCAGGCAGCAGAAACGCACACTGATTGAGCAGGAGATTGATTGAATGAACGCTGGGCACCGCAGGGTCACTGAGAAGGGCTGGGAAGCACAGTGCCCAGACTGCAGTCCGAACCGTCACACGACCAAACCAGTCTGGGGGAGGCATTGCCATAGACCACAAGAGGCCACCTGAGGCTCTGTCTCTAGGACCACAGGACTGCACACTGCTGCCCCCTGGCCACACAGCCCCGACGCTCATTTAGCTGCCCGACGGCCCCTCCCCATCACCAGAACCACATTTCCAGCATCCTGTGTCATAGCCCACCTAATGGGTCCTCAGCTCATGGGTCTGCACCTGTGCTACAAAGCCTGGGAAAGCAAGCAAGAAGCTGGGATTTTCAGCTTCTGTAACACTGGGTAAGCTCTGCCTCCCACCAGGAGTGGAAAACCCTCCAAATACACAGAGAGTTTAGATCTGGGGTAGGAAAAACATACTAGTGGCCACTCCTACTCAATGCAACCCACCTTTAGCAAGCACAGATGTGCAGGAAGGCCACCGATAGGATACAGATAAAAATAGCCCCTTACTCCGAGCTCATGCTATATGCTTATCATCCTTCTCAGGGCTTGGATAGCCTCATCTAGGCCTCTCAGGACCCTTATAACGAGGGTGCTCTTATCATTATAGCCATTCCCTTGATTTCACCTACCAGAGAACTGGGACCTTGAGAAGCTGCATATGGTCGTGCAGCCAGTGAGAAGCAGACCCCAGGTGGAAACTGTGCAGTTCGCTCCTGGGCTTGTGTTCTGGTGCTCTCTGCCCTTCCCTCTGTCTTACACACAGGAGACCCAGCCAACCTCGGGGAGCTGGAGAAGCGCATGCCACTGGAATACAAGGCAGATGGTGCCCAGACTGGCCCTGGGGAGGGGGAGGAGTCAGCGCTTAACCTTGGATGTGTGGGGAAGCTGGGTGGGGAGGGTACAGAGGTCAGCGGAAAAGGTACCTTCTGCCTGAGCCCAACCTGTTCACTTGCTTTCTCAGCTCAGGGCCCAGCCTTATTCTAGAGACTTGTCCACTACAAGGACACTGAGGGTAGTAGGAACTGTTGACATTGGGAGGGGAGGGGTGCCCAGACAATGCCCACAGTCCCCAAAGCCGGAGAAGTTCCCGCTTGTATCTGTGAACGAACAGGAGGCAGGGTTGGCCTGGGATGCATTCCCAGTGGTTTCCAGTCCCATTCTACAGTGAAATCTCCTGGGCAGTAAACGTCTCTCTACACACCCATGCCTGGGCCCTGCCCCCCGTGACCAGGGTTTAGTTCATTTGTCTGAGGTGAGTGTCGGCATTGGTCATGTGAAATGTCCCCAATGTGCTTCCTGAGGGAATAACTCCCCTAAGGCCTGGCGTGCCCCACCCACCACTGTGTTCCCACCCCCAAGCCACCAGGAGGAGGTGGCTCCTGGAGCGGGGCTAGACAACACAATGTGAACATTGAACAGGAAGTTTTGACAGGACCCCCTCTCTCAGCAAAAATGAATCCAAGACACTCAGCGGTACAAGGCAGCCTGGAGGGAGAGACCAAGAGCCCTTAGCAGAACCAGAGCTGCCAAGAGGGGCCACACCAGGGGCAGAAGTTCCGAATCCCACAAAAGGACACCTCCTCTAGGAAGCCCCCTGAGCCCCAGTTCATGGATATCTTGCCCCTCTGAGTTCCTCCAGCCATGACTGACAGCCTGGTAATGTAACAGAGGAGGCCAGCTCTGATGAGACAGTAACCTGCTCAAAAGCCTTCTGTAGCCCCTCATCGCCCTCAGCAGAGAGTCCCGGTGCCTTAGCTGGGGGTTCAGGACATCCCAAAAAGCTGGCCACCACCCCCAGACACCTAACCCCCCCTTTGCATATATGGAAAAAGCCAGCATCTCTGAGCCTCCACAGACCTAGGTGCCTAATGTGGTTGCTGTGCCAATTTAACAATGTAGAGGATTAATGCCTAGTACAGGGCATGGCACACAGAACGTCCTTTAGAAAGCGCCACCCATGGCCACCACCACCACCACCAGCTTCATCATCTGCATTATCAGCATCAGCATTATCATCACCATCATTACCACCACCGTTATCACTATCATGATCACCATAATCACCATCACCAACATTCTCCTCATCATCACCAACACCACTGAGGCCTTGTGTATTCCCGCCTCCCCCCCCTCCCCGCCCCCCGGATTGCCCTGTGCTCCCTTCTCGTGCACTGAGGACATAGGCGAGTGCTCCACGGCCTGGCTCACATGCAGCCTTCCCCATGAAGCTTCCCTGTCAAAGAGTGCTGGAAGCCTACCAGGGCCCCGTGACTGCTGTGCATGTCCCTTCTCTCTGCTCCACACGCCAAAAGTGCCTGCTCCCCTCTCACGCCCTCTCTGCTTCCTTCCATCTAGCCCCCCAAGCAGCTTTCTAGGTAACCTGGCGTACAGCACAGATGGTCAAATGGCGGACACCCAGGAACCTGAGAAAGTGGTGGGGGTGCCCACTCCTATCTCCATGGCCCTCATCAGCTGCCTCATAATCTATGTCCCTTACCAACGTCACTGTCCACCAAGCCTAACTCCACACTGCAATTCTTCTCCTACCTTAGACGACAGCACAGACCACCGGCCACACAGCTGGGTTGGAGGCTGTGTTCTGTCCTTTTCTGGGCATGTGTCCTTGGAAGAGTCCCTCTCTCTTTGGGGGCCTGAGTTTCCCCTCCACCCACAGGATACATAGGTACAGGGAAAGATTTCACAGTCCCTTTCAGACTCAAGTGTTCCGAGTCTGAGCACAGTGGGAGAAGGGTTTGGCCTGACTCACGTGGCTCTCCCTCCTCTGATCTATAGATGTTGTGTGGCGGGTTGAGGGCACCTCTAATGTGGCTCCACCCAGATCAGGCTTCCTTCCTACCCGGAGAGGTCGCAGCAGTCTCTTCTGTCCCGGAGTGGCTGGCTGGGCTGGGGGCTGGGCAGGCCCCATGTGAAGCACGCTCATCCCCCTTCCAGCTGAGAGGCTCAGTACAAGGGCCCCCACCTCTGTTGCCTTCAGCTGAGAGGTTCAGAGCTCTTGGCCCAAGAGTCTAAGGGGAGGGATATTTACGGTTTAATAACTGGCCTATTGATTCTCACTTATTTGCTGCCAACAGGGCTTACTGAGGAAGTGAAGGCGAAAGGGCTGTGTTTGTAAATAAATCTCCACTTGGCCCCCATCACTCAGCCTGCCAGCCCTGCTGCTGAAGAGGTAGGCGAGCTGGGTAATGCATTGTAGTGCCCTCCGCTGAGCCGAGCCCTGACGTGAGCCCCAGGGGCACCAGCCATCCAGGCCAACCCACTGGGCCCCCCTGAGCGCGAGCCCCTTCCCTGTGCTCTCCACGGTTGGCAGCGCATTTCACATCTGTGGTCTCTTTTCACTACCTGCTTTGAAGGAGGAGGAGCAGGGGTCCTTCACAGATAAGAAGACTGAGATGTACAGAGATTATATCATTTGTTTGAAGACAGGCTGCCAGAAAAGGGATTCAGACAGGACTGAATCTTAGGCAATGTTGAGTAGCTGACTCTATTAGTTAGCTGTTGCTGTGTAATAAACAGCCCCCAAATTTCACAGCTTAACACAAAACAGTTATGTCTCCCGAGTCTATGGGTCAGCTGGACAGTTTGGCTGAGTTTAAGTAGTCCTGACTGACGTGAGCCTAGTAGGCTGTCTGCGGTGAGCTGAGGATCAGCTGGGACTGACCGCTCCAGGTTGCCCTCGGCTAGGATGGCTCATCTGCTCCACGTGTGCCTGGCACCCCTCTAACAGGGTAGCCTGGGCTTGTTCCTGCAGAAGAGGGGGCAGGCGTCCACGAGAGGAGGTGAAAACGCCCAAGCCCCTTAACCGGCCTCCACTGGCATCAGCTTTCTGTGCTGCCTCAGCTAGAGCCAGTCGGTGCTGGAGAGCAGTACTCGAAGCTGCACATACAGCTCCGTGTGACAGACTGAGGTTGTCAATGCCATCAGCCTAGCACGCCGACTCAGAGCATTACACTTTCCACTATTTCCAAGTATTCTGCCCTTTCCCTCACAAACAGTAAAAGCCTTGAACAAACAGGAACATCCATTGTCTGAGCATCCATTGTCTGAGCATCCATTGTCTGTTCCCAAGTCTGGGAAGCAGGGTCAGCCTTTAGAGAAGCATGAGGCTTCATCTGGGTGGCACCAGAATGCAGAACTGAGACCTAAAAATTTGGGCATAAGACATGGATGGCCATTCCAAGGACTGAGGGTGTCCCACAATGGAAAAGGCTCCTTAGATTGGTAGTGAACTCCCTGTCACTGGGAATGTGTGTGCTCACATAGGATGATGACTATGACTGCAGGAGGCGTTCTGTCTCCAATGAGTCTGGGTGCAGACCAGTCCCTTCCAGCTCCATAAATGCAGAAGCTTATAAAAGAGAGGCCCAGTTACTGAGGATCTGAGGCTGAGGAATGCTGCCATCCAACCCCTACAGTCTCTCCCAGTCTGACCTCAGGTGTAGCAGGTCCCAAGGCAAATCTGGTGGCACGAAGCTACTTTCTAGAAGAGAACATAAGAGCTCAAGAGACTCAGAAATTTCCTGTCCAGCCCTGGTCAGGTGGCTTAGTTGGAATATTGTCTTGTGCACCAAAAGGTTGTGGGTTCGATCCCTGGTCAGGACACATACCAATTTTGCAGGTTGAATCCCTGGTTGGGGTGTGTACAGGAGGCAACCAATCAAAGTTTCTCTCCCTCTCACCCTTCCTCTCTGTAAAATCAACAAAAACATATCCTCAGGTGTGGATTAAAAATAAGTAAATAAACAAATAATAGAAATCTCCTCTCCAGCCTCTGGAAAAAGAAGGGGGGAGTGAAGCTCAGCGCAGAAAGCCCCAGCCAGCACCAGAGAGGCAGCCTGGCAAAGCAAAGAGTGTGGACTAGAGGCAGACACACCTGGTGGGGAGGGGCCGGGTCAACACTCGCCTCCTCCCAGCTGCCTGCCTAATCCGTAAAGGGGGTAACATTGCTGTGCTGAGTGGCTGTGAGGGCTAAATGAGACCATGTAAGCGGAACGTCCATAAAATGAAACATAAGACTCGGCAACTGCTTGCTTTCTCTCTCTCTTTCCTTTCTTTCTTTCCTTCTTCTTCTTCTTTTTTTTTTTTTTTTTTTTTTTTTTTTTTTTTTTTTTTTTTTTTTTTTTTTTTTTTTTTTTTTTTTTTTTGAGTTATAGCAGATAAAAACAAGAGTCGGCATAAAATCCATGTCCCCTCATGGCCACTTGTAGCTACTTGTCCCTGCCTCTGCCCTGCTTGTCCAGAGAGGGCAGCTCAGACCTCTGGGTCTGGATGGGGGGACATGGAGACCCCAGGGGAAGGAAGAGGGCCAGTAGAAGGGAAAGGGGGCTGCTGGTCGGAGCCCACTGCACCCCAATCCGGCAATCATAGAAGGGGTGGCTGATCAAGCAGACGCAGGACTGACTGGAACAATCCACCAGCTACCTGCCCCCTCCTCCAATTCCGGCCTCCGGGAAGCGTCCCTTCTCTGTGGCAGGAACCTCGTTAATGGAGAGAGAGGTGGGGAGGGGGAAGGAGAAGGCGGTCTATTGACGGCCTTTTCCACTTTCCGGAGCCTTGGGAGGATTCTCAGATTATAATAGTAACAGAACCTGACCTTTGAGCAGAGCTCAGTGCTCTCCGCAGGTCTGCTGAGCTTCTAGCACCAGGGCTCAGCACAGAGGCAGGCTGTGCGGGGCCACCTGGCCGGCCCATTGACCCACGCAGTAGCTGCCAGACACGGTGACTTTCCGCCTGGCAGATGTGTCAACCAGCTGGCTGACTCCTGGCCATCTCACTCACTGTCTCGATGACTGACACAGCGACTGGCCAATTAAGTAGGTGACAGACACGGTAGGCTCTGACTGACAGACCCGGGGGTCAGGCAGTGTAGTGAATGAAGCCATATGGTTTGATTGACTGAACACTGGCTCACTAACTCAATGTCTAAACCCACTGACTTGGTGACTAACCAATTAACTGACTGATGGACACAGTGTCTAACTAATCAACTCGTGGGTTGACTGACAATCTCACTGACTCAGGGCTGACAAATCTACCACCAAACTAGTCTGACTGACAGACTCAGGCTTCCTGACTACAGGTTGTCTCACCAACTGACTGGCTGCCGGAGGGTGTCTGGCAGACCAGTGCCTCCGACTGTCATCGCTGACTAAGTCTCCCACTCATTGACATCATGACTGACTGACAGACTGGCCAACTGACGTGCCTTCACATCAACAGTTCCCAGAGCCACCGGAAGACTGAAAGCTGGGCTGACCTAATGAAAACGGACTGACCATCTGGCAGCAATGACTAAAACACTGACTGACTCACCATCACACTAACAGCCCAGTTCGCTGGCTGATCGAAAGCAGATAGGCCCACTCGGTGACAGCCAGATTGACTCGCCGGCCTGATGGACTGACCACTGTTTAACATCTCTGGCGGCCTGGCTGACCTCGGCACTGACAGCGGGCCGGCCGGCAGCCACCAGCTCAGCAGCAGCCTGCTGGGCGGACCGACAGGCCCAGAGGGCTGACAGGCTTCCTGGCTGAGGGAGGAAAACATTTTTAGGAATGCTCTGGGTTCTTTGCTCTTTCTCTTTTCTGACCCTTCATCTCCCAGCTCAGCTTTTCCACCTCATACTCTTTAAATTTAAAAATATTTGTGTACGCCTCATCCATACAAAGTAATATAGAGAGCGTACATGAAATGCCTAAAGAATGAAAATGAAAGGAACACCTGTATGCTACCTCTTAGATCCAGAGCTGGGAGAGCGGCCTTCCACCTGCTGCTTCCCCCACAGTGAGCTACCTGGGGGAGCGGGGGCAGGGGTGACCAACACCCAGGCCTGGGCTCCTCCCCCAGAAATGCTGCTCTAACTGATCTGGGTGGGCCTGGCATCAGTGCCTCTATCTTTTCCAGCTTTTTCCCAGTGTAACTGATAAACAAAAATTGCATCTATGTGACGTACACGTACACTGTGATTCCCGTAATCAGTGTAATTACCATAGCCCGTGTAATCACCCAACATAGTTACCACGGTTTTTGTGTGTGGTGAGAACACCTCAGATCTACTCTCTAAGCAACTTTCAAGTACGCAGCACGGCTACTAGCTGCAGCGGCCATGCCGTGCCTTAGATCTCCAAAGCGTAGTCATCTGCAAAGCCGGAACGCTGCGCCCTCCAACAGTCTCCCCCAGTCTCTGAACCACCACTGCACTCTGTTTCTGTGAGTTCAACTTTTTAAGATTCCACACATGAATGAGATCAGGCATTAGTCCTCTTTCTGGGTCTGACTTATTTTACTTAGCCTAAGGTCCTCCAAGTTCATCATCCTGTTGTTGCAAATGGCAAGAATTCCTCCTTTTTTAAGGCTGAATGTGTCATTTGCTGCATGTATACACCACATCTTCTGTATCCACCCATCCACACGCGGACACTGAGGCTGTTTCCATTCCTTGGCTATTGTGAATGACGTTGCAATGCACATGGGAGGGCTGTCTCTTGGAGGTCCTGATTTCATTTTTACTTTGAATGCATACCCAGGAGGGGGATCGCTGGGTCACAGGGCAGTTCTACTTTTAGTGGTTTGAGGAAAGTCTATACCATTTTCACAGTGGCTGCGCCAATTTACATTCTGCCTTCAGTACTTTTGAAAAGCCCCCTGAGCAATGCTGCTGTGTGGCAGTGTGGAGTGTCCCCGGGCTAGGCCATTGCTGTATCTTGGCTTAGCCTCACTACTCAAAGTGTGGTCTGAGCCCACAGCATCGGCTTCACCAGGGAGCTTGTAGGAAGTGCAGAGTCTCAGTCCCCACCAGTGGGCTTCTTGGCCTTCTGAATGAGAATCTGCTTGTTGACAGGACCCTGAGGCAACCATGTGCATGTTAATGTTTGAGAAGTCCTGCCTTAGATGGTCCCTGAACGCCCCTCCCTAACTCCTCCCCCTCCCATGGACGGAAGAAAACACTGCCTCCTATCTGGTTCAGCATCCTCTTGTCTTTCTTTGTGGTTTCACCTAAACTACTGTGTTTAATTTGGCTGCTTTGGATCTTTGCTCTAATTTTGTTTTTTTTTTTAATATATTTTATTGATTACGCTATTACAGTTGTCCTAGTTTTTTCCCCTTTGCTCCCCTCCACCCGGTACCCCTCATTCCTTCCAGCAATCCCCACCTTGCTTAGTTCATGTCCGTGGGTTGTGAATATAAGTTCTTTGGCTTCTCCATTTCCTATACTGTTCTTAACCTCCTCCTGTCTATTCTGTACCTACCATTCTTAATCTGTGCACCTTTTTCCCCATTCTCCCCTTTCTCCCTCCCAGCTGATCACCCTCCAAATGATCTCCATTTCTATGATTCTGTTTCTCTTCTACTTGTTTGCTTAGTTTGTTTTTAAGTTTTAATTGTTGATAGTTGTGAATTTACTGCCATTTTAATGTTTATAGTTTTGATCTTCTTCTTATTAAATAAATTTCTTTAACATTTCATGTAACCAATGGCTTGGTGATGATGAACTCCTTTAGCTTTACCTTGTCTGGGAAGCACTTTATCTGCCCTTCCATTCTAAATTATCGCTTTGCTAGATAGAGTAATCTAGGTCATAGGTCCTTGCTTTTTATCACTTTGAATACTTCTTCCCAGTCCCTTCTCGCCTGCAAAGTTTCTTTTGAGAAATCAGCTAATAGTCTTATGGGAACTCCTTTGTAGGTAACTCCCTGCTTTTCTCTTGCTGCTTCTAAGATTCTCTCTTTATCTTTAACCTTTGGCACTTTAATTATGGGTGTCTTGGTGTAATCCTCTTTGTGTCCAAATTGTTGGGGCTTTCTGTGCTTCCTGGACTTGTATGTCTATTTCCTTCACCAAATTAGGGAAGTTTTCTTTCATTTTTTTTTCAAATAAGTTTTAATTTCTTGGCCTTCCTCTTTTCCTTCTGGTATCTCTATGATTCAGATGTTGGTACCTTTGAAGATGTCCAAGAGGCACCTTACCCTATCCTTGTTGGTTTTGGGGGGTTTTTTTGGATTCTTTTTTCTTCTTGCTGTCCTGATTGAATGTATTTTCTTCCTTATGTTCCAAATCATTTATTTGATTCTTAGCTTCATCCACTCCACTGTTGGCTCCCTGCAAATTTTTCTTTATTAAATTTAGTGTAACCTTCATTTCTGCCTGGGTCCTTTTTATGCTATTGAAGTACCCAGTGAGTTTCTTGAACATCCTAATAACCAGTGTTCACTGTTTTGAACTCTGCATCTGATAGATTGCTTATGTCTATTTTGTTTAGTTCTTTTTCTGGAGTTTTGTTCTATTCTTTCATTTTGGCCTATTTCTTTGTCTCCTCATTTTGGCATCCTCCCTGTATTTATTTCTGTGTATTAGGCAGAGCTGCTTTGACTCCCTGTCTTAGTAGGGTGGCCTATTGTAGAAAAGTGCACAAATAAGCTCCTGGATGGGAAGAAGCCTTAGGTTGCCAGGGTGGGGTAACCCATGTGAACAAGGTTGATGGAGTATCAGATATGGTGTCTGCTCTGTGGCTTTGTGTTGGGGAGGGCTCAGAAAGGGGACAATGGCGCTGCCTGGCCTCTGGAGTTTTGTCCGGGAGGAAGCTATCACTCAGTACTCACACTGATACCAGACACTTTCATTTCTCCCTCTACGCCATTGGTGTCCTTCCAGCTACTGCCTCAGGGTTTGAGTCCAGAGGGAGTGAGTCAGCGTAAGTCCTAAGTCTGTTGTGGGCCCTTTAAGAAACTCCTGAGAATCCCACAGTTTCTTCCACCACCCCAAACCCCACTGGTTTTTACAGCTAAAAGTTATGAGGACTTATCTTCCTGGCACTGGAACCCTGGGCTGGGTGGTCTGGTGTGGGAATGGGATCCCTCACACCCAAAGTATCCCTCCATGTTTTTATCTACTACATGTGGGTGTGGGACCACCTGTTCCGCATCTCTGTGTCTCTGCATCTCCACCCTTTCTACCCATCTGGATGAATGTTACTTCTTTAATTCCTTGGTTGTGGGATTTCCATACAGTTCAATTTTCTGATGATTCAGGGTGATATTTATTTTGTAGTCAAGTTGTAATTTTTGCTGTAGTTGTGCTAGGAGGCAAGCCATATTTATCTACACCTCCATCTTGACCAGAGTCTTTATCTGCTTTGGATCTTTATATCAATGAGCTCACTCCATGTGTATTCTTCTGTGATGTTTCTCCCCAGCATTTTATTTTCTAGATTTGTCCACATTGTATATAGCTATAGCACCTTTCTTTTTCACTGCTGTGTTGTAATCCAATGTGTGACTGTACAGTAATTTATACATGCTGAAAATGGATACTTGGATTGTTTCCGATTATTGTTATTTGGGATTATTGTTTGATGGGTTGTTGCTTGCTGCTACACTATTCTTACCAATTTCTCTTGGTACATATGTGTGAGAGCTTGTCTATGGGACAGGTAGCCAGTGGGAATGCACATGTATAGCTTGCCCAGTAGATTTGAACTGTTCCCAGGGCACATAGAGGATGCCCTGCTTCTCCTCTCCCTGTGCCCCCTCTCCTCTTCTCCAGGGAGCAGAACAGCGCTGACCTGCCATGGCCTCTTCAGTGGCTACTGCCTCCCACAATGGGGCCGCCCTTTTCCCTGAGGGCAGGTGGCGAGTCAGGTGTGTCAGGGGCTTGTCTGTCACTCCCTGACTCTTCTCTCCCTGTCCCTTCACTTCTATCACAGCAGACCAGACAGCTTGGGAAGAGGCCTGTCTGGGTTTTCCTAGCTTCAGCTTGGCCTCAAGCTGAGGGCCTGTCAAAGGTTCAGGAGACTTAGGGGCTGATAAAGGAAAAAGATTGTATTAGTCAGGGTTCTCCAGGAAAAAGAACCAATAGAATATATAATGTATACACATATACGCACACACATACATATATGCATATGCACGTGTGTGTGTATATATATATACATATATACACATATATATATATACACATAGAGAGAGAGAAAAAGAGAGAGAGAGTATTTATTATAGAAATTGGCTTGTGTGCTTATGGAGGCTGTGGTCCCAGATCTGTCTGAAAGCTGGAGAACAGGGAAGGTGGCGGAATATGATTCAGTCTGAGTCTGAAGGCCTGAGAATTGGCGGGTGGGGGGCAGTGCTACTGATATAAATCCCAAAGTGTAAAGGCTTGAGAACCAGGAACCCCAATGTCCAAGGGCAGAAACGGTGGATGTCCTAGCTCAAGAACAGCCATTAAGAATACATGCTTTCTCACCTTTTCGATCTGTTTAGGCCCCGATTAGATGCATAAGGCCTCCTACATCAGTGAGGGTGGATCCGTACTCAGCCTCCTGATTCAAATGCTAATCTCTTCTGGAAACACCTCACAGACACACCTCACAGATATCTCTGTGCATCCCTCAGCCCAGTCGAGCTGACACATAAAATTATCCATCATAAGAATGTAACCACGAGAGGCTGTAACACACAAGCTTTATTAGGTGGTGCTTGGACAGGGTCCCAAGGGAAGGGAAGTCCTTCAGAGCATGAGATCATCCAGAGCTTACGGCTTGAGGACCACAAGCTGGAGGGGAAGGAGAGAGAACTCCTGGGGAGAAAGGAGGACAGTAGAGGGGGCTTGCATGTCCAGGTGACATCATTCTGCAGGACACTGGCAATCTCTGGGTCAGAAGGGAGCCCTCAAGGGCAGCAGCATCTTTGTGGCCGGGATGGGGGGGGCGGGGCTTATGACCACAAGGCCTTATGATGAGAAGATGTAGGGTAAGGTTTTGTGGGGGAAGGCAAAGCTATTTAGGCAGTCCATAAATAGTTAAAAACCTGCTTATTTGAGCTATTTTTTAAACTAGTGGATGTGTAACAACTTGAGCTCGGAACTGTCAAACTTTTGAGATAACAGGTCTCTGGCTGCAGAAAAGAAAGCAATAACTTAGAGGCCACTACACAGAGGTCATCTTTGGCTCATTTGTATATATGGCAGGGACTCCAGGGGACAGAGCACAAATGAAGTCCTCTTTTAGCCTAGAACCCACAGCTCCTGGCAGGCTCAGGGCGGTTCTGAGGTGACTCACAAGGCTTAATTAGCCTCAATTTGCATGACTGTAAAAATAGTTTATAATAAGCAGCATGCATAGTACTCCCCCTTTTTCACTCCAAACACCTGCTGTGCACCAAGTTCTGTGCTGGCTCCTTTGTCTGCCCCCTGGGGCCTTTGGAGCAGTGGGTGCCATCCAAGGCTGCAGCCAGAGCCTCTTACCAGCAACAGCCCTCCTCCTACTGCCCCCGCCCAAACGTCTCCCGGACAGCTCTTGCTCGTAGCCCGCACCCTTCTCAAGTGTTGTCCACGCAGATGTCCTTTCCCTGGAGGCATCGAGGCAGGATGGGAAGGAACTTTGGATTCCCATGCCGAACGACAGCAAGAGCAAGCATTAACTGAGTATTTCTTACGTAGCAGGCACAGCATAAAGCATTTTCTAGAAACATTATCTCCTTTCATCTTGTAACAAACCTACTGGATTAGGTCATATTCCGTGCGTATATAAGAATACAGGGCGGAGCAAAAGTAGGTTTACAGTTGTGAGTACGCAGAACACCAAGTGTTTTCTGGTATGATTTATTAATTATTGTATTATCTTCCATATGAACAACCATTATCCCACTTTTGCCCCACCTGTATGCATGTGCATTTCTACACAAAGAGAGCATACTTTGCGCACTGTTCTGCACCTTGGTTTTTTCTCTCTCAACAATATGCTTTGTAGATTTTTCTATTTCATTACCTACTTGGTGTTTCAGTGTATGGCTATACCAAAATTTAGTGAACAAACCTCTCCTGATGGGCATTTAGATTTTTCCCAATATTCCTTGTACTTGGTTCATTTTGGGGGGAAATTCCTAGAGGTTGAATTTAGTGTCATTCTAAGTAACTCAAGGGGCTGGTGCTGCTGGGCAGTTCACATGGGAAGAGCCATCCTGGAGGAGGAGGGTTGGAAAGAGGGGAAAGTGAGGGACAGGAGGGAGAGGGGAACAGTGGGTGGAGGGTCCTATTTCTGGGGGTGGCAGGGTGGAGCTGGGGCTGGGTAGGGCTCTGGGCTGCACCCTGAGGGATGGACGAGGGATGAGGGACCTGCTGGGATTGGGCAGATGGCTGGAGTCAAGGAAAGTGCCAGAAGGCATAGGCCTTCAACGCTGTGTTTCCCTCCTTCCCAAAGTCAGCCGCAAGTTGCCCCACCTCTCCCTGTACCTTCTCCCTCCATGCCTCCCCCAACCCCCAGCCTGGGAAAACCCAGTCAGAATTAATAAAAGCAGCAGATTGCTTTGAGACGAAAGGCGAGGGATGGAGACAGTTTGGGGGCCTGATATTTCCCTCATGTGCAATAATCTGGTGGTGAGGTCTAGAAATAAAACCCCCTTCCTGGAACCTTTATTAATATTAGCTCCTAATGCATAACTACCTGGCAAGTCCAGGGGGCTGAGGCTGGTGTCCGCACCCCCACTGTGAGGCCACCTGCTCCTTGGGGCCACAGGAAGGAGGAGGAGCTGGCGGAGGAGGCAGACTGCCTCTCCTCACACGCAGAGCTGTTCTGGTAGTCTGGGCTCCGAAGCTACTGGCCTCCTGCACGCTGCGGCACTTCACTGTCCCATGTAACCCCAGAGGGCCACACCTGCTGGGGTCCAGGGATCCAGGCCTGGGCTGGGGATCTCCTGGAGGAATCGGCCTCAGACCCAGCCAAGCTGTCCACCCTTTTGGCTCTCCTGACTGTTGAAGTGGTCACCGTGTGGTTGTGGGGCTGTGACCAGGGCAGCTGTCACCACACCCCCCCTGACTCTGGCCAATAGAAACCTCTCAGGTTTGGGAAGCAGTTATGTCCTGTCCTCTTCCCTGGTGACAGGAAGCGTGTCTGTTCAGGACAGGACCTCAGCTTGGCAGCAGCTGTTCTGTGGTGTAGGCCGGGTTGTCTTGGGCAAGTTGCTTGCCTTTTCTGACCTCGGTTTCCCCAGCTGGACAATAAGGGTGCCTCCTGGGCTTTCTCTTTTGCTGCTCTACATTAGGTCTGGTGCAGGCATCAGGAGTCCCAGAATTAGCAAAAACAAAGCCTGAGCAGACAGAAAACAAAGGACAGGAGTGTTCTGAAGGCTTCGCTCCCCAGAGTCCCCGCATTTGTTACCGAGAGCTGCACTGGCTGCAGTCCTGGCTTGTGGCAGTTGAAGCAGGCGCCTCACCTGTGGTGGAAGCAGACACCTCCTTATACCCACCCTCTGGCCTGGCTTCCTCCTGCCCCCCAGGCCCTCACACATGCTGCTCCCTCTGCCTAGAATGTTCTTCCCTTTGCTTTTTTCCTAGTCTTCTTTCAGAACTCAGTTCAAACACCATTTCTTCCAGGAAGCCTTCCCTGATATCCCCACTAAGACTAGTGTCACACTGTCCCATATGTCTCCTGCACAGTGACTCTAAGACAATAAAATCAGGGGCACAAAACAGTGACTTAATTGTTACTATAAGCCCCCATTTTTTCCAGGAAGCTGAAATATAATCTAAGGCAATTCAGATTCCTACAGCTTCCCCCAGCATTTCATCACAATCCAGAGAGGGCCTGGGCGGGAGGGAATGGAGGACAGGTTCCCCAATGCTTCAGTGTCTAGAAAGGACTGTCACCTGTCCACTCGGCACGCCCTCATTCCAGTCCCATCTTGGCCCCCACTGTCATCCCCACAGTCTGCAGCAGCAGCAGCAGCCTGACCACACGCCCCTTCCAGGACCTGTTACCCCCAGCCTGCCCTGGAGAGACCACACCTGGGCAGTCCTTTCTGCTCCCATGTGACTCTGGGTGCAGGGAAACCTGGGGGTCCCAGCAGACGGGAGCGGTGAGTGCAGATCCTCTCACCCTGGCAGTCCCCACACCAGTGGCAATAGGGGAGACATGGAGGCAGCCGCAGGGCCTGTCCTCAGGGACCCACCTCTGTCTCATCATGTGACTCCTCTGTCTCACCTGTTCCCGTCCCTCCCCTCCTGTGCCAGGCATGGAGCCCATTCCTGGAGTCCGGGAGAGGTCAGGCACTGCCTAGCCAGGCTGTCCAGCTACACTTCCAAGCTGCTGCTTCCACCTCACGTTGTTCCAGAACTGACTGTTCTGCTCCATCACCTGGGTGGTCAGAAGAGGGGGGAGGGCAAAGGAGACCAGAAAGACCAGGGAGAAATTAGCCTACATTAGGTACGCCAGAGGCAGGCAGCCCGAGTTCAAATCCTGCTCTGCCACCTGTGCAACCTTAGGCAAGTCACTTCACCTCTCTGGTCCTTTCATAGATGGGGGCATGGCCAGTGTCTACCTGAGTCAGCATTACATGAGGTAATGCACGCAAAGTGCTCAGCACAGTGCCTGGCATGCAGGAAACCCTCATGAGATCATTGTTCTCCCATTCAAAAAAGTTTTCCCCTCCTCAGGTAAAAGTACATTTCTTGGTCAGTATTTGATTCATGTCTGTTCTCCCCCCACAACTCTCTAAGCTCCAGGAAGGCAGGAGCTAGGTTGCTTTATTGGATTCTTTGCTGGTTTGGGGTCATAATTATGTAGCCCCGGTGCTGACATTCTATGGGCACTACTCTTCTTATTTGCATTCTTGCCAGCCCTGCACATGCCTGACCATGACCTTGCTCACCTGGTTATGCCTCTTCCAGGAAGCCTTCCGTGACACTCTCATTTAGATAAATCTCCCCCCCACCCCCAGGCTCTCCACTGGCCCTCGTAGACAAGGGACTCCATCTTCCCTACCCAGAGCAAGCCCCTTGAGGCCAGGGGCTGCATCCAACTCACCTCCGTGTCCCCATCTAGCCCAGCGGAGGGGCTCCAGGTGAAGCTGGCCTTAGTCCTCTGAGGACTGAGAGGACTGAGCCCTACCACAGCTCAGAAAAGAAGGCAAAGCAGATCCTATCTCAATGTTATGAATGGAGCTGACACTCAGAGAGGGGACGGGTTGGGGTTAGGACACAGGGCTCCAGACACCAGCCTCTGCTCCCCACTTCCCCCCCAGGAGCTCACACTCTAATGGAGGAAGACGGGTTGCAACAGAGGAACCATTCAGAAGACAATGGCACATAAGCAGGTTACCGCAGCTGGTGTGGGCCTCCTGGGCACCTCTTCCAAGCATAAGTGAGGAAAGCACCGCAGGTGAGACAGCAGCCTGAGCAGTGGCCCAGGTGAGTCAGGGGAGGAAAGGCCCAGGCCTGGACTGCCAGGGGCCTCGAGTGCCAGGATGAGGAGGCTAGGCCCTCCCAGAGCCCCCGACGATGGCCTGAGTTCCCGGCCCACCTGCCCATGGCTGAGGCCAAAGAAATGAAGCCATGGGCTTCACCCCAAGCTGGGCCAGCTCCATCAGTAGCTGGGTTCCTGAGGGCCCACTGTGTGCACATCTCCATCAAACCTAGCCCTCCTCAGCCTTCACCATGACAGCAATCAGATGTCAAAGGCCCAGAGTGGGAAAGGGACCCATGAAAGCCACCCAGCAAGCCTGTGTCAGAGGCCTGGGATGGGGTCCACACAGAATCAGGAGGTTCTGTCCTTAGCTTCGAGACTATTATCTGAGGGTTCCCATCTGGACCTCTACTCTCTGGGCAACCAGGAAGCAGGATGGAAAGTTTCAAGCCAGTCCTTCCCCAGCTCTAAGCCCAGGCTGGGCATCTCCGGGCCTCAGCTCCAGAGCAGGCCAGGCCACCTGCTTTTGTGTCTGCTCACACTGCCCCCTGGCTGGGCTGACCTAGATCAGCAGAAAATAACTCGTTCCAGTAAAATCATCCAAACGCACCACCTGCTCCCTGCCCTGTTCCTGAGGCAGAGCAGCCCAGGCTGTGCCCTGCCCCGAAACTCAGCAGGAGCTGGGAGGACAGAGAGGATGAAGCCCCCTGGATGGGGACCATGGACTGAAACAGGAGCCGCACCTTGCCTGTCTCTCCTATGATCACGGAGCTTTCATTCTGTCTCCACAGCAACCAGGGGGTGGGCATTGTTGGCCCACTTTTCTGAGGATGAACCTGAGGCTCAGAGGGGTAAAGCCCTTCATCCAAGCGTACACCTCAAGCAAATGGCAAGGATGATGCTGGTCTGCTGGACTCCAGAGTGGGTGCTGGTCTCAGGGCCTACTCTGTGCCTCTGCAGGTGCTGGAAACCCTGCTCAGCTCCACTCCCTCCAGGAGACCTAGAGCCCTGGCTCCCCCAGAGACTAGGCTTCGTTGGGCACCTGCAGCCTTGCTTCTGCCTCCTGCTTTCTCTACACCCCAGACCCACTCTCCCTGGCAGGCTAAGGAGGCGCCTAAGGGCTCAGGCTCTCCCCTCCTGCCCAGTGTTGGACCCTAGCACCACCCCACAGGAACCGACTTGGGCTGGTGATAGCGTCAGCTCTTTTATCTATAAAATGGGACTTATTGTAATAGCACCCACTTCCTGGGTTGTAGCCAGGTGCCTGTGATGTGACCTGTGACACCCAGGAAGGGTGCAGTGGGTGCTGCTTTTCGTGCCATGATAGAGAGCTGGCTTTAAAGCTAGGTGACAGGTACCCGGTGACCTCCCCGCAGTCACTTCCCTTTTTCTGCCCCCTCCAAGCTGGACTGCAACCTTCTTGCATTAGGGCTGTGTCACCCATGGAGTGGCCCATGTTGTTTAACTGCTCAGGTGGCACTTACTGAGTGGGTGGTGGGCGCTGCCTGCCTTCAGGGAGCATGGGGAGAGGTTAATGGCTAGACTAGGGGGAGGGGAGCCACAGTCAGAGCGATTTCCTTCCTCTTTTCCCAGGTCTGAGGACGGAGCTCCACAGTGGGCCAGCTGGGTGTTGAGTGAAGATGTACAGACGAATGGGCAGGTGGTGGGAACTCTGGGCCAAGTGGTAGGTAGGATAGTTCTGGAAGCCAGCTGGGCTGCTTCCCAGGGAAGGCCGCCCCATAAGCCCTCTCATTAGGTTTGGACGAGCAGTCTACCGAAGTCAGGGCAGAGGCTAGCTACAGCGCTCCCAGCAGGTGGCTGAGTTATTACCCACCTGCACACACCCCACGGCAGGGAGCACCACCCCACTCCCTCGCAAGCAGCCCTTTGTCTCCTGGACGGCTCAGACAGTACGGGAGGTCCCATTTAGCTTGAGCTGAGGTCTGCTTCCTAGTACCTGCCATCCTGTGCTCTTAGCTTTGTCTACGGAGCCACCCTGGACATAGCCGCTCCTTCTCCCACACACCTTCCTTCAGTTGGGTAAGAGCTTGGGGTGTGCCCCAAGTGCATGGGTGTGACTCCTGGCTCTGACCCTCCCTAGAAGTGTGGCCTTAAGTCAGTTACCTCTCCATTCTGAGCCTCACTTTTATCCCCTGCAAAATAGGTACTTAAAAAAGACTCTTCAAAGAATGTTTTAGGCCCACATGTTCCCCAATACCAGAGTTCCTGCCCTATATGGGGGAAGCTGTCCTCAACCCACCCAGCTCCGCCACACCTTTCTCAGAAGGCAATGAGGGGCCCCGTGGAAGCCTTTGGAGTAATGCATGGGCTGGCTGGAGGTGCTCTTCCTCCGTTACGTCACCAGACTCTCAGCCAGGGCCAGAGGGCCTCAGATGGGGCCAGGCTGCTGTGATCAGGGGATCAGGGGAGACTTACTTTGAAGAGCCGAGGCCACCCAGGTCTCCCTGATATTGGCCTGCTCCTGGCTGACTGCCCTGGAAATGCCACAGACATCAAGGCAGCTCCATCTTTAGTGGCAAATGCTGTCTGCGTTTGTCTCCTGGTGAAAGACCAGGTTATCTCCAATTCCAGCCTCCACACCAGTGTGTCCACCAGGTGTCCAGCGAGCGGCCCATGAGCCACATCTTCCTGAGAGCCTAGAGGTCACAGGTCAATTGCCTAGCAGTGGACAGGGCAGGGCAAGACCAGCTCCCAAGGGAAACCTATCCTAGGCAACCAGAGACCGCTTTTGCTCACAGAGGATCAGAAGGAAAGAGAAGGACCAGGGTCCACATCCTGCATTTCTTGACCTGAGCCAGAATGCTAGACTCTGGCAAGGAAGCCTGAGTCTCGGTCCCAGCTTACAGTGACATGCAGCAGGTCACTTAACTTCTGGGAGCTTCACTTTCTATGTCTATCATCTACCTACCTACCTACCTACCTATCTTTCAACCAGATTAAAAAGTCCTGACTGATTTCGAGGGGTTGTTTTGGCATCAAGTAGGAGAACAGACATACCTGTAAAGCCTTTTCCCTGTAAATGGACTTATTATCACTGTGCACCTCTGTGGGGAAAGCCCCAGAGAGCACTTAGGTGAGAGGTGGAACCTTGGGCAGGCCCTCCCCACTCTGAGCCTCAGTTTCCCCACCTGCACAGATACTTTCTAAGTCTCACCCAGCTCCAGAACGACAGGCTGCAGATTCCTCCCTGAGAAAATGGACGTGCTGACAGGCCCTCTGTGTCCGCAACCTGATCTTCTCTCTCGGGGGACGCAGGCTCCCCGCTGGCGCGGCTGGTGATTAATACGCCCTGAGTGGGGCTCCCGACCTGCTGTCAGGGACATCAAGGTAAGTGCCCATCCGCAGGCTGAGGGCTCGCCGATGAATAAATAATAACAGCAGTAAAGTAATGGGATCCGGGGAGGCCGCTTAGGATAATGGAGTGACAGACGTGGCGGTGAGCCCTAGGGACCGGAGCAGCCGGAAAAGCCGCTGGGAGGGCGGGCAGGAACCCTGGCCTGTGCACATCTCAGCAGCCTTCTGTCTGCTGACCGCAACGGCAATGAACCCCTGTCCTGGGCGATTCCGCAGCACAGCGTTTAGGCCGCAGCCACGAGCGCAGGCTTTGGAGCCACACAGACCTGCTGCCACTCTGCCTGGCTGAACCTCAGTGTCCACATTTGCACAATGCACGTGGTAAGGAGAAAAGGTGTTAACACACACCCGCTCCTTGTGAGCCCCGTGCTAGTGCTAGTGCTGGTTGTCCCCAAAGTGATCGCGGCCCTCTCGGCTCACAGAAGTCAACTCAGAACTGGCCTGTGGACCACAGCGGGCAGAGGTGGTGCCCAACTGCCAGATGAGGAGACTGAGGCTCAGGAAGGTGGCTGTCTCTCTCTCCACAAAATCTGAGCTCTGCCCCAGGCTGTGTTTACTCAAGACTGCCTCAACTCCTGTTTCGGGCCCAGCCACGTGCTTGGCTCATGGGTAAGGCTAGTGGGTCAGTCTGTGTTTTGGAGAATCTCACCGTCCAGAGGGAGGGGCAGGTGAGGCAAAGTGTGGGTCCTTAAATTGGGCCCCTAAATGAAGACCCAATGAGAGGGTCCAGTGAAAGAGGCCAACAATGTTTTTCATGTTGGCAAAGGTGTGGGTCACCTGGAACTATCTTGCACTGCCAGTGAAAGTGTGAAACGGTACAACCACTTCACAAAAAGTGTGACAAGCTCTTATAAGTCCAAACATGTAACTGTCCTTGCCCCAACAATTCCACTCCTACGTGTCAGCCAGGAGGAATGAAAACGTGTGTCTGCACAAAGACTTGAACACAAACGAAGAGCTTTGTCTACACACAACACCCAAGTGTCCACCGACGGGTGATGGGACACACAGGCTGCAGCATATTCGTGCAGTGAAATACCACGAAACTACTGATGCGTGAACCAAGGAGAGTCAATCTCAAAAATACTAGGCTGAACGGAAGAATCCAGACACGAAAGAATGCACGTTGCATGGAATGCAACAGAAGGGAAAATGGAAAGGACAGTAGTCACTAGTACAGAAGGCAAGTCGGAGGTTGCTTTCTGGGGCCAGGTCAGTGTGGGGGCGTCTGACGACAAAGGCAGGAGGGGACTTCCTGGGGAATAGACACATTCTCTGCCTTGACTGTGGTTGGTGTGGTCACACAAGTGAACACATTAGTTAAAACTCATGAACTCCACCTTTTTTTATGGGTACATTTTATTGCTTCCAAAAACTTGATCAAACCCCAAATCAAAAGAAAACATAAGCACCAGAAAATAAATTACTGACCAGAGTAATCTAAACAGCTGGTAGTCCCCTAAGGGCATATGACCGTGAGAGTGACCAGTCAGACGTTCCAGTACAAACAGGCCATTTGGCATGAGGTTGGTGGCTAGAGGGTTTGCCCTCTCCGGGCTGGCTAAGGCATGGTGCCAGGGGCCCGGCCCCTTCCCTGAGCACTGGTGGAGGGACAGGCCCCCCTCATGGGCCAGACTCCTACCCCCTCCTCTCCATCCTCCAGATGAGGGTCAGCCAGCTCAGCTTCTTCATGAGAATTCAGACAGGTTCCTCTGCTGGGATCTCAGCTTGGTAAGATGATGGCGAATTTGTGCCAAGAAAAAGGCTTCACTTTCTCTAAGCAGAAACAGCTCCTTGTCTCCTGGCAAGCGGAGCATGGACTGGATTTCAAGCCCCACTGGCCCCTTGGTAGAAGCCTTTGTGTGTGACTCTACTCGGAGGCTTCATGCTGAGCCTCCATCCTGGGAACTGCTCTGCCACACCTGCCCTTGAGTAAGCCCCTGCCCTTCTCTGGGCCTCAGTTTCCTCATTTGTTAAATGGGACCAATCAGCTGTGAAGGCCTAATGAGATAAGAGAAAGGAAGTTGCTTTTGGAAGGTGTGATGTGCTTTACAAACTCCAGTTTCTCTTTGGCCCATTGGGTGAGCGGACAGATGGATGATAGGTGTGATGCACGGGTGGTTGGACAGATGGATGGATGGTTGGGTGGATGGGTGATGGATGGAGAGATGGATGACAAAATCTCTAAAGTCCAGATCTGTGTTCTTTGTACTCCCCAGGGGCCATGAAAGGCACAGAGTGAGATTTGGGCCCACACATTAGTATCAGCTGACCTTCCTTTTGTACCTTCCCCACCACCTCTATTCCCAAATATGTTGATCCCAGATCATGACTGTTTGGACCCCAAATGTCATGAGCAGCCCTCCTCCCCGGGCTGGTGGGGATGCGCTTGGCATGTGGACAGTGGGAGTTGAAGACATGAGCCTGCTCCTCCCCCAGCCAGCCCCACCCCTTGAGGTGGAGGCCCCGCTGATGAGCTTCTTTTCTGGGCCCTGATCTACAATGAGATAACTGATTATTCTCGCCTCTTAGTCTCTCTCGATAAAAGGATGGACAGAGATGAGACAATTAAAAGGCGGGTTCTCAGCCACCCTGGAGAGATCCCATGAATAATAACAGACTTCCAGCTGCAGTCTGGCTCAGGCCTTGGGAGCAGCCAGCTACAAAAACGGCTTACGGGGCCCAGTGGAATGACTTAATTTTCTGGAGAACAATGCGCAGGAGGGAGCAGGGGGCCAGCCTTCCCTTTGCCCAGATCGGTGCTGAGTATCTCCTACAGAAGGGGCGCTGTTCTCCAGCTCACCCAGTCTGCTGCCAGATGCCAGGGCAGGGGGAGCAGAGAGCAGGAACTGATGTCTGGCAGGTCAGGGCCACACCCCAGCTCTGACCCCCTGTTTCTGCATGTGCAAGATGGGGGTGACAATGAAGTGAACAACACAGGCCCATCCCATCAGAACACAAGTCGGATGCTCTGCTGTGTCTGGGGGAAGTGCTGGAGACCATGCAACCTGCTGCGGTGACCACTGCTCAGCTCAGACTCCCCAGCTGGAATCTGCCTGCTAACGCGTCCTCATCCTGGCAGACTCCACTTGTGTGCCTTGTCCTTCGGGAGCTTTCCTGACCCCCTCAGACTAGGTAAAGCCCCTCTGCCCTGTCATCCAGGGACACTGGAGCCCATCCCACACTTGCTCTTCCATTCTCCTTCCATACCTGTGCTCCCAGGAGGCAGGATGTGCCCCAAAAGCAATTTGGAGATATCCCCCATGCCAAGCACAGTGTCTGTGCTTAACCAAAGATTCATAAATACTGACTGAACTCTGAGCTGTTCTTTGCAGTGCCCCCACCCCCAGGCTGTCAGCTCCTGAAGGTGGGGGTGGGGTCCTGCTGTGGAGGATACAGATGGTCAGAAGTGCCCACAGGCAGGCTATGGACTTCCAGGCAGCCTTGACCAAACTCCACGTCTAACTCCAGCCCTGCCTGGACTGCACTGGTCCTCGCCAATCAGCAGATGTGTACACTGCATTGCATGAAAACAACTGTGCGATGAGCCTGTGGCAGGAGAGGAATGAGCTAATTAGGGAAGGTGAGTAATGAGCAGATGTGTGGGTGTTCAGTGAGTGGGAGTCTGGGAAGCTGAGGACAGAGCTGTGGATCTCTCTCACTCTGGCGCACAGGCGAGGCGCTGGTCAGGAGACGCCTCCAGTGCCACCAACAGGACTCAGGTGGCTCCAGCCTCACCCCTGCCCCTCCACTCCCCTGTGGGGGTCACCTTCCTGAGGCCTCAGTTGCCCATACTCAGGGCAGTGTACGGGCAACTATGCCTTTCCCTGTAGAGGCCAAGTCTCCCAAGGCTCATCTCCATCAACTCCTTCTTCTCTCCTTCCTCACCTGTGCCTCATGTCCCGAGCTAGGCCTCCAGTGCAGAGGAAAGAGCACTGTTCTGAGAGTCCAGACTCTCTGTGGGGCTTCAGCCAGTGCAGTACTTGATGGGCTGCCGAGACTGTACAAGCAAAGCCACATCAGGTCCCAGGCCCACCTCGTGTGTTAGATCGATCAGAGATAACGATCTCCATTTCAGAGCCAGGAAAATCAAGGCCCAGACAAAGAAGGCAGCATGTGGTGGGGCTGGTACCAAAGCCTGGGTCTCCTGACTCCCAGGCCAGTGCTCCTTCTCATCTGAGCTCTGCTGCCTTGTTGTCTTTCTCTCTCTCTTTCTCTCTTCTCCCTTTCAGCCTCCAGAAGTAGGGTGGGGGTGAGCAGACACCCCTGAATTCAGAGAAGCCAGGGTCTGTCTCCATCCCACTTCCCGTTTCTGCCTCAGAGCCCCTCCAGAGTAGGGCCTCCCACTTGACAGCTCCAGCCAGCTAGCATCTGAGCATCACTGCCTGACAAGGTAGGCAGGTATCAGGTGGTTTATTCATAACAACAAACTTGACTTCCTGTGGAAAAATGGTGCCTGGGAGGCACGCTGGCCTTCACTGACCTCAGCTCCAGCTCTTCCTGCATGACTGACTGGCTCCGTGCCCTCGGCAAGTCATGGGTCACTCAGCTCGGTGTTCCCATCCGGCCCATGAGATTGAACTTAATGACTTCTAAATTCCTTTCCAGAATTGAGCCATTCTCACCCAGGTCCCCCCAACAATGAACGGCAGTAACAATTCTCTCCTTCTCTACTATGTAACCCCATCAGAGGACCGAGGCTGTGTCTGTCTTGTCCACTCCAGGGTCCTAAGAATCTAGAAGAGTGGCTGGCACATCACTGGCATCAAAATATTTTCAAGTGAATGAACAAGAGCTACTATTTATTAGGTGCACATCACGAGCCAGGTGCTAGACTAAATGCTCTTCATTTAGCACAACCTGAAGACAGGCCAGTTCAGGGGTTGAGATGTTGGGGGAGGCTGGATCTTGGGGGAACCCCTCTGAGAGCTGACTCCCTCTTGGTTTTCATCACCCTCAACCCCATGAGCCCAGGAAGAGGCTGTGAATGACCGTGGTCACTCTCTGCAGAGTCTGGAAAATCCCTTAGCTGAAGTACCCTAAGTTCACATTAAATCTATCCTTTCAATTTCATTTTTCTTGTTTAATACTCAGAGAAAAGGAAAAATACCAATTCATATCAGACATTGTATACCCAGAAATCTTGTTATAGTCTCCCAAGAACACTATAAAAAGTCAAAAGGCAGATGACAAACTGGGAAAAATATTTCTGACATATATGAGAGACTATGGGTTAATAGTCTTCAAATCATTGGGGGGAAACAAACTAGAAATTTGCAGATTCAAATGGCCAATAAACTAGAAGGAATTTTTTTTTTAAAAATCATCATCTTCCCTAATAATCTAAAAAATGCAAATTCAAATAATAATAGGATGCAAGCCACCACCTAACAAACTGGTACAGGTTCTCTAACTCCAGCGTTGGCGTGAGTGTCAGACCCAGAGCATCATGACAGTGCACCGTGGGTGCAAGCGGGCACCGGCTCACCTTCCAGAGGGCACCTGAGCGGAAGGTCAGAAAACCTCTACAATGTGAGCACTTTTAACCCAGCGATCTTATCCCTAAGTAATTTTCCAAAGAGATGTCTCCAGATGCTTCTCTAAATGCTGGGCAGGGTTACTAATACATGCCTGGTTTTAAGACAATAAAGAATTAGTCGAATAAATCACGGTACCTCCCATTCCGGAATACAATGAGACATGAAAAATGATATATATACACACATCTATGCAAGTTCATGTCTGGAGGTCATCTTTAGAAAGACTCAAGAAACTGGTAAAAATGCTGGGCCTTTTGGGAGGAGAAGGGGGGAACAGGGATGGGCAGGAGATTTATTTTCCATTCAATTCTGTTTTGTATAGCTTGAATTATTTATCATGTGCATGTATTAACCATTGAATATAAAATCAATTAAAATTCAAAAGACAAAATGATGTAAAAATATCTTCTTTGTCAAAAAAAAAAAAAAAAAAAAGGAAGAGGAATTTCTGCTAGCAATGGTCCAAGCCATTGGGTCTAAGGATATTGGGGGTTGGGGTACCTTCTCTAGAGGGCAAGTTCACTGCCCTGAAAAGCCACAGAGTCTGTTGAGCCCTCCTCTGCCCTGCTCCCTCCGTGCCTGCCCCTGCTCTTGCCCTGCAACGGCAGCTGTCTCAGACTTGGGGGGAAGGAGCAGAAAGCCCCTCAGCCTCTCCCAGCGTGGGTTCTTCATCCCACCCCTTACCAGAACCTGCACCTATTAACACATTTATAAATGGAGCAGCACTTGGGGTCCCATCCACAGCTGTCTCTTGGACACACTGCCTCCGTCAGGAACTCTGTGGGGTGAGGGTGCGAGGATCGTGGCCTGGGACTTTCAGCCTGCCTGGCTCTACCTCACCTCATAAGGGCCAGATCTGCACTTGGAGCTCAGAACAGCTCTCTCTGGGTAGTGGGACTCCAGGTTATTTTTAATGTTCATGTTCATGCTAATCCACATTTTCTAATCTTTTCATTACTCAGTAATTTTTAAGTATTTTTCCAAGGAAAAAAAGGGGGAAAATCCCTCTTGGACAGCCTTGCTGAAGACAGGGCCTCGGCCCCTCAACTTCCTTTTTAATCATGTTGTCAAATTGTCCACAGAAGGGCTTTGTGGACATCAAATTGCCTCCATGATGGCAGGGGATTAGGACAGGCCCGTCGTGATCCCAGGGGATTGGTTTTTGGAAGAACCATGACTTCTGAAGTGCGGAGGGGCTGAGAGAGAAGGCATTCGAGGCCACGCGTATCAGTGCCTGACATTTGTACAACATGCTGTGGTTTACAGAAAACATCCACATCCGTTATCCCCTTTGATTCTCCCAGAACCCTGAGAGAGGCCAGACTTCCTTTGGGAATGGGAAACAAATTATTAGCAGTCCCCTTTGACTCCTGGGGAAACCGAGGCACAGAGACAGACTGTAAATGCGAACCCTCTGATTCACATCCTACATCCTTATATTAGCTTCTTCTCTAAGCTTGACCCTCCATTTCCCCATCTGACAAATGGAGAAAAAATAGTACCTACTGCCCCACACACCCAAGGTCCCTGTGAGGGTTAATTGAGTCAATACAGGGCATGTCTGAAGACCACGTGTAGCATATAGTAAGTGCTGAATCAGTCACCTACTTATTAAGGGTGGGGGAAAAGAGGTCACACCCTGTCCAGTCCTAGGCTTGCTCTACCCTCCTGCATGTTTGCTGAGCGCCTCCTCCACACAGGGCTTTAGGAGGGGAGAGAATTAGACAAGATAGAGGGGCTGCCTGCAAAGGGGTTTGTGCTCCAACAGAACAGAGAGACAGGTATACAACCCAGCCCAGTGCTGAGGCACAGCCAAGACTTTGAGAGCTCAGAGGTGAAGGGGCTTTATTCTTCCTCCAGGACAAGGGTTCTGGGAAGACTTCCTTGGCAAGACGCTGGGGGCTTCTGGCTGACATGGTCCTCCAGGACGAGGACCGGGTGCCCAAGCTGGGGGGTGCACAGTGCCCTGACAGAGGCAGTCCACTCCTGGCCACAGTAAGGACGCCCCTCCTCCCCACCCAGCACAAAGCAGGAAGCAAACGTGGCTTTGCAGAGGCTGCTTCCTGGGGCGGCTTCCCCCACTGCAAACCAGGTGGCCAGGCTGGTGTAGTGAAGAATCTTATGGGGTCCAAAAGAGAGGACAGGAAAGGCATCCGCAGCCTCTCCCTGCCCCTTCCTGCTCTAATCTTTGCCCACCCAACAAGCATCCCCAAATCAAAGTTTCCCTGTTTGGGTGCTGGAGTCGGTAGGTGAAGCCTCTCCATGCAGAGGGAGACTGATGAGCTGGTGGCGTCTGCCTCCCCTCCCCACGCCCACTGCACCTGCGGCTGCCAGCCTCACCGTAGGCGCTCCAGCCCCTGTCAGGACCACTTCTTAGGAAAGGCTCCAAATTACTGAACGCTGCTCATGGCAGGGTACCCACACCCCTTCTAAACGACTGCTGATGAGGCTGGAGATCCAGGGACACACACAACCTACTCTTAGTGACCCGGAGGTCGCTGCTCCTCTGTGAAGCCCACAGTAGAACCCTGTCCTGCTTGCAGCTATGTGACCTTGAGCAAATTAGCTAACCTCACCTGTAGAATGTATGGGAAGGACCCAGTCCCCTCCTGTTGTCGGCATAACAAGTACTCCCCCACCTGGCTGGAAGCTGTTCTGGTGTCGATGAGGGAGTACACGGCCTTCCTGAGCCACGGTGAAGTGGGACCAGTCATGCTTTAGTGCCTCACTGGGGATCCAACAGGATAATTGATGCTAAAGCGCTTTGCATTTATTAATGTGATGTGTTCCATCACATAAAAGCTCACTGTCCTAAATTTGGTGTCTTAAAAAGAGGGGTTTTTACTATGATGCTCACTAGGGTTCCTTTGGTTCTAGTTCTGCTGGCACTTTTCTTTAACGAGAGTGTTCCATGCTTTTCCAGTTTAGCCCCACTGGCAACTCTTTCCTCCTTCAGACGAAATCGGCCCCAAGGCCCTGGAAGCAAAATGGCCCGCCGAGTGCCCTAGGGCCTACAAGATTCTCAAGCACCTTGCAGCAGCTTTGATTTCCAATGGCCTTGAGGAGGAACCCAAGACCTCCCGGCCTGTGGAGTGTTACAAGTCCAGGCCCCCTTCACCTCCTGCTGGAATGGGCTCTGGCCAACCGTTCAGTTTCCACAAATTTTGAGCCAGTTGACCTTTGATTGGTAGCTGGAATGGGTCATGCCAAGGTATTTCATCATGGAAATGGGAAAATACTGCAAAGCAGGGCTTTTTTCTTCTTTTTCTTTTTATTTGGAGAGCTGGTTGTTAAATATTTAGCAGCTCTCTACTGCTGAGGGCTCAGAAAATGTAGCAGTCAGTGATGAGGAAGCTAAGAAGGAGGTCCGATTTTAATCCCAAGGTTCACATGTGCGCTGCCTAACTTCACTTCCTCTCCTGATTTCTTTCCAGCCCTGGGCCGGCGAGGCCCAGGAGACCCCCTGTTGCTATGGAGCCCGGAGGAAGGAGCCTGTGGAACATAAACCATGAAATCTACCCGTTGTTTGGTCACTGAATCAGAGGTCTGAATTAGTGGGCCCGGCACCTGGGGTGCCCCGGGTCTGGCTTGCCACCCTTTCCTCAGCTCCCCTGTCTGCCCATGTGCCACAGGGTCTGAGATCGCCAGTGCATGTCTGTAGGTGCAGCTCCTCAAACAAATGAGCCCGGGTGGGGGTGCTGGGGTGTTTCCTTCCTTGTATGCAAAGCCCCGACGCAGCAGCAGTATCCCATAGCCCTACCTCCGCAGCCAAAGCCCTGGGCCCTGGAGAGAAGGCAGCACTGGGTGGGAGTGGGGGAGTCCCTGGCTCTGGCCCCATTACTGCCAGTGCTGAGGGCCCCTGCTCCCCCCCACCTCTGGGCCTCCACCTGTCTTCTGCAAAACAAGAGAATGGGAAAGAGACCGCTTTTACTCTCTCAGCAAGTACCCTGGGAGTCCTTCCTGGGAGCAGCACTGGATTTATTTGGAAAAAATATGTTGGTCTGCCCCTGCGGGTGAGGAATGAGACCCTGAGGCACAGGTTAATGTCACAAATTGTGGTCCCGGAACTGCCTCCCCATGGGTCCCGGTCCCGCCCACAGTGCCCCCATGCATTGCCCCTGGTGATGCAGCCAGGGCACGATATTTAGGGGTCCTGGGGGAGTGGCAGGGTCAGGCTTGTGATGAGGAAGCTTAGGGGGCTGGCCCTGGGTAGAGAAGAGTGAGACAAAAACACACCGTGGCACCCAGCGGTGCCATCACAGAGGAGGGGCCTCAGAGTGATGTTGCTATTGGCACGCAGGGTACCGTGAGAAAGCGGGCAAACCGCAGGGTCACAATCTGATGGGTCTGCACCCAGGGAGGGCACTGTGTGGGAGGCTGCAGCTCAGTGGGGAACCTCCAGGCCCAGTGAGTAACCACGTCCTTCCCCTGAGCACCCTGCCTGTGAGTAACCCCTGTCCTGACTCCTGGCGGCACGCAGGCATTGCCTGTTTACACTCTGACCTCGGAGGAAAGAGACAGGTGCACCTGTGTGTCTGAGGGCCGTGCCAGTGGCTACCCCTCACCACGGCTTTTTCTTCTCTCTGCTGTAGAGTCTCCCACTGGATGGACAGTCACCGTTTAGTTCCCTAGTCTATCTGGAAGGACATTTGGGCAGTTTTCGTTTTTGAAACTGTGTATAGGGACACTGCTCCAAATGTTCTCTCCTCATTTCTACTGTGTGCGTGCCCAGGAGCAGAATCACTGGATCAGGGCCTGCCTGTGCTCAGTGTTAGTAGACACCACAAAACCGTTTTCCAACGTAGTCGTGCAAGTTTATCCCCCACCTGCTGGGAGGGACAGAGCCAGATGCTGCACATTCCAGCCCATGCTGTGTCTTTGTAGTCACGCTGGTGACTGTGCTGAGGGACTGCTGTCACCACCATGACATCTCCAGGGAAGTCCATGTAGCCCACTGATGCCCCCGGAGGAGGGGCTCTTTGGGGGAAGCTGGAGTGGTGCCAGACTCAGCCCTGAGTGAGCCATGGAGGGAAGACAGAGGCTGTTCTCACGGCGGGGGAGCAGAGGCGGAAGAGGAGGATGGCCTCCGCCATCCACAGGGTAGCTGGCTCCAGCAACCTCCGAGCCCCTCTCCAAGGGCCCTGGAACTCCCGGCCCACTCACAGCTTGGTTCTCAGGAATGTACGCTGTCCCCCTTTAACCACCCACCCAGTCTGTGGGCTATCCTCCTCTCTGTACCTCCTGTACTCTCTTCATCTCTCTCAACCTTTGCCAACCCACCGCCAGGCCCAGACGAGGAAGCAACAAGAGCCACCCTCAGTTACTGTCAGTCCTCAGTATAATGGGTAGCCTGAAAATCCAGCAGACCTCCGGGTGCATTAATGGAAGCATGGTGCCCAGAGCAGGGAGGGGACAGACCTACCCTCCTCTCAGGCTCCCCTCTGCCCGGGAGGCAGCCAGACTACCTGGAGGAAGTCTGTGGCGGAGTGCCCGGGAGGAGGCAGGACTCAGGCCCCTCAGTTGGCACACATTTCTGAGCAGCATCTGTGTGCTGGGTGCTGTTCCGGGGACTGGGAAGGCCCCTCTTAAAAAGGAACAAGGGTCGCGCCCTTGTAGGGTTTAGAGTCTAGTGATGGCTATGTATTTTTCTAAGCATAATAAGATAACTCCAGGACCTGTTAAGAGCTTCGAAGAAGTGGAAGGAGAATGACGTGAAGGAGAGCAGCTGGGGGCGGGTGGCAGGACAGCAGCGTTCAGCAGGAAGGTCAGGCAGCCCTGTCCGGGAGACAACCCTTGAAGGGAGGTCTGAAGGGGGACAAAGGGCCAGATAGAAAGTCTGGGCAAAGCACTCCCATTGGAAGGAATGGCAAGTGTACGTTCTTAAGGGAGGAAAGAGCTTGGAATTTTCTAGAAGCTTGCAGAAGATAAGCAAGGCTAGAGACTGGGGTGTGGGGAGAATGGTGATGGGGGAGGCAGAGAAGGTAGTTGGGAGCCAGATCAGATAGAGCCTCCAAGGTCACCTTAAAGAGGCTGCGTTGTATCTTGAGTACAACCAAAAGCCTCCGAAACATTGAGAAAAGGTGCAGCAGACACTCCCACCGCCCCCATCGCCATCATGGCCCCCGGCCCACCTCTGGTTTCAGCTGTAGCCTGGTCAGTCCCCTGCTGACAAGGCTCCCTCCCCCCAGTGACAGGACCCCGCCTCAAGCACATGGCTCACCCCTCTGCACCCCACCCCCTGACACGAGGGGACTCCCCTATATCCTCACAGGGGCTGAGTCCAGAAGAGCAGGGGAGTTAACTCCCACAGAACCACCCTCAACGACAGAGGACGGAGCCAGCAGATGATTGCACCAGGGACCCAGCCTTTCAGAGGACAATTCTGGTTGTCGTTCCGCATGTTTCCTGGGAGACCCAGCAGGACGGACCCCTGTGGCTTACGGCTGACCCATCAGCATTGTACTCATATCGCTCTTCCTCCCCTTCTCCCCGGAGACTCCAGTGACACATCCTGGGATCGCCTCCCAGATCAACTCCCCGATCCCAAGCCCTTGTCACAGCCTCTGCTCTGGGGCAACCTAAACAAAGAGACGAGTCCACAACACCTCCCACTGATGCTCCTATTTATGCCATGTGGAAACTGGGCAGCAGGAGGAGTGGTTGGAGGCTGTCCCAGGACCCAGGGCAGACAGAGGTGTCTGGGATCCTGGAGGTGGAGGCAGCGGTGGTGAGAAAGGGTCGGATGCAGACAAGTTTGAAAGTTGGAAAATAGGACTTGCTGGCATGGATGTGCTCAGCCAACAAGACTCTGAGACTCCAGAACACTCGGGTGATACCACCCCCCCACCCCGCAGTGTGAAAGTTTGTCACAGAGAAGAAGAGGGAGGATAGGCATTGTAGGCTTCAGCAGACACTTAGGAAAGCATGGCAGACACTCCAGTCACCATCCCAGGGAAGAGGATGACACAGCTGAGTGTCGCCTGTTGGCCAAGCTCGGGCTTGTCTCTACTGCCTGGCACAGCAGCCGCCACCTCCGAGCGGCTACCAAGCATGTGACAGGGATGTGCTTAACGAATGTAAATCACACACCAGATTTCAATGACTAGGTACTCTAAAAGCATATGAAATGTATTTTTAATACCTTATATTGATTACATTTTGAAACATTTTGGATATACTAGATATAATAAAACATTATTAAAGTTAATTCTTTCTTTTTACTTGTTTCATATGGCCACCAGAAAATATTTAATGTAACATTAACACTATAAAATTAATTTTAATATAAAATTAATACCTCATATTAGAAGCACACATTATATCCCTACTGGCCGGCACTGGGCCAGAGGCTGTACATCCACACGACATCTCTGCTTCACAGCATCATGTGAGGCGAATGCCCCGACCCCTTTCCAGATAGAAAGCTGAAGTTCAGGGAAGCCAAGGGCCTTGGCCAAAGTCCCGAAGTCCATGCTCGTCCCTGTGCCATGTGGTACTTGCTGCCTTAGAGGTAGTGGCTTTTGTTTACTTGAGCTATTCAAATCCCAGCGTGAGGGTTCAAGCGCAGCATAGAAGGAGCAAGTTTGGGTTGGCCGACCTTGAATATGACACCCAGTCCTGAGACTACGTTTTGTGGGTGGTGGCGTGGACTGGAAGCTTTCCCCTCTGCCATCATCCATCAGGGGCCTCCCGACCCCAGGGCTGCAAGAGCTTCTCAGCTCACCTTCCCACCCGCTGGACAGCACCCACCCTCACCCCACCATCAATCTCCCACATAATTTATGGGATCCATCAAAGTTAATTAATGCTGTAGTTACAGAGCCATCCCAATGTAATTATTGTGTAATTGGATTATAACTTTAGATAATTTCCCACAAAGAGCCCATTGCTTAATGCAAGAAAGCCAGGGATTTTTACCCAGTGATTGATGGGGGTGTGGGGGCCAGATGGGGAGACTGGGAGACTGCAAGATGGGTGGATGCCACTGTGAGGAGGGCACAGTTTGCAGGCCTCTCTGCACCTAGAGGTGAGACCGGCAAGTCTGAGAGGAGCATTCCCGCACTCCAACTGTGGGCCTGGGCCTCACACACCTCCTCCGGCCCCAGCCTGTCTCTGCCTCTCCCTGGCAGCGACTTCCAGCCTTCATTCATTCAGTCTAAGCTGCCCCATACTACCCAGCTCCGACTCATTCCTGTTCCACAAGTGGGGACAGCGTATTTCATACCACCCGATTCTGTTCCCCAGCCACCGCAGCACAGTTTGACGCGACAGTCAGTTTGCAGCAGGACAGAAAGTCGTCAGTCAGACACATGGAGAAAAGCCAAGTCACAGCCCTCAGACTGCTGCAGAGGCAGTGAGGAGCGACCCCAGGCCCTCCACTGCTGGGGCCCCCACCAGGCAGATCTGGGAAAGGCCGGATGCCCAGCGGTTCGCAGCTTCACCCAGCAGGCCAGCCTTCCCGCCCTGACACCTGCAGGCTACTTCCGACAAGCCGGAACTCTTCAGAGCCTCGGTTTCCTTATCTGTTAAAAAGGAATTATAATAGCATTATGCCTTCCAAGTGTGTGGTTCTAAGTGTAGGGTTCAGAATGAGTCACCCCAAGGTTGTCTCAGTGGTATGTGCGGTGTTTTGAGCTAAAGGCAACCAGGACCCTATGGGATCAAGAGAAACTTTTGCCCCCCACTTAACTCTCTAGAAGAACTTGAATTAGGGGCCTTACCCATAATAAAAAAAAAATCATTAGACATAACCTTTTCTGACCCATCGCAGTGGGGCAGGGCAAACCGCTGATTGCTGGCATCTACTTTTCTTATCGCCCTGCCATGACCTTCCTCCTCTCTGAAGGCAGCCCTGGGCTCAGAATGCCATATACATATACATAAATAAAATTTTCCCTTTCTGTCCTTAAATCTCTCAAGTATGTTGGGTCTCTAACTCTATCATGTATGTGATGTTCCCATACATACGTATGTAATTAAATTTGGTCATTTTCTCTTGCTAATCTGTCTGAAGTTTATTTGATTATTAGACCAGGCAAAAACCTTGAGGGCAGAAACAACGGAACTGACAGGAGACAACTTCAGTGGGACAGGATTTCCTAGAACGCTGTACGGGGACTTAGGGCATCAACAGGAGGCCGGAGGCCAGGCTTGGGAACAGCTTTCCAAGGGACACAAGGAATAGAAACAGGCAAACACCGATGACCTTGGGCTGGATAGTGTCCACGCATCTCCCAGGAGGTCAGAGGGTGGAGGGAGTGGAGGCAGGGTCCGTGCTCCTGGGTCCAGCCCCTCCAACAAGGGCGAACTGCCATCAGGGGGCTGCTCCTACAGCTTCTCTCTACAGGTGCCACGCCTCTGCCCCTCAGGCTGGGGTGGCAACAGCTCGCACCGTGGCAGCCTCAGCTATTACATCCCCTTGTTGGCTTTCCTCGGCCCTGCTCCTACACGGACAAACTGCTCCCACTAAACTCTTCTCAGATAGCGCCAGGAGTGTGCCATCTGCTTCCTGCTTAAACCCCAACTCACGGCGGCTCCCACCTCTCCTTCGATGACATCACCTCTCCTCACTCCTTCCAGCTTCACCCACTAGGATCCAAAGTGGGGATCAGCTTGGATTTTGGCTCCCTCCCTCCATAGGGTGAGAAGAGGAAAGAGTTACCCCCTCGTGTCTGTCAGTCAGTGCCTGGAGTGGCCCTTCCCCCGAGATTTGACACAGCAAGGATGGGTTCGTGCCCCCAAAAAGACTACTGGGAAGGGGATGGATGTGAGCATTAACCATGCTTCCCCTTTGCAAACATAAAATAATGTGTAAAAATGTTTAGCCTGGTGCTGGGTGCACGGTGAGTGATCACAGCAAGTGGTAGCTACTGTTACTGTCTTATTCAAGCAGAATCCTGGCCTCCTTCACAGCCACAGATATTCTCCAATAAGCCTCATTCCTCAGGGCAGCGTAAGGGAGCCTCTGTCCCGTGCCACGCTGGGATCCTAGCTCTGCTGGGGGCAGGCTCCCTCTGTGGGACCCCTTCCACTGAAGGGTGTTGGCCTGGGGCAGATGTGAGGGAGACACGGGACCTGCCTGGGAGGAGCATCTACCCTTTAACTCCGTGTAGGCTGCTTTTCCAGAGACACTCTCATTCCGTAAGTGTTTACTGAGCAACTTCTATGTGACACACTGCGTACTGGCCACTAGGATAGAGCAGAGAACAAGACCAACAGAGTTCTAGCCCTCAGAGCAAAGAAGCTGAACCTATGCTCACAGGATGATGTCTGATCTGGGGTGACCTGAAGGACAAATAGCAATTTGGGAAATGATCCAACTCTTCTCACCCTGAAGGTATGTATCTCTCTAGTGTCAACTTTCTACTGTGTGACCATCCTGGACACACAGATGCACCCAAAAAGTCCTGTCCTCTAGGCACCCTTGTTCCTAGCTGCTCATAACTGAACCATGATGGCGAGCCTGCTGATGGTCAGGGGAGGAGATGCTTAGAGAAGAGAGCACTCCCTGAGGGCTTCCTGGAAGAGGCCAAGATTTGAAATACGATGTTCCCTGTCACCAGAGGATTCCCAGTGGGTTCTAAGAGCAAGATCTGGAAGGAGCCCCTGGGTTGCCAAGTGGGCGAGGGGCCCCCAAAGGCTGGGCACAGGGTCGGCCAGCCCTCCCTGTCCCACAGGCTGGAGTCCTGTAGGTGCCGCTGGACCCACCATGCCAGGTTCTGGCTGGGGTTTTCTGTGTGCGGCACACACACCCTCAGACACAGTCTGTGAGCATCTGCTGTGAGGGTATGTTAGCTCTGGCCAGGCTCATTCAACCAGAGAATTACCAGGTTTTGCTTTCAATCCAATCTTTACTAGGCTTTCCACTATACTCAAGTTATTTTCTCTCTCCACAAACAACATGATTGGAACTACTCTATTTAAGTGCAGAACCTCCACAGGTATGGTTTACACGGTTATATTTAGTTATATTTAGATGTGGCATGTCCCAGGCTCCTTTCTCCTATGGGCTTCCTGCCAAACAGAGCCTGAGGCAGGGTTTCAGGGGCACAAGATTCCAGAGGGGGTGGCTCTCCAGGAAAACCCTCAGGGTGGAGGGGGTGGGACAGGCTAGGGAGGAGAGTGGAGGGTTTCAGGAAAGGTCTGGCCTGGCTTGACTGGGAGGCTCAGGAGCAGGAAGTAAATTGTCACTCAGTGAAGTTGTCCTGCCTGAGGCAGGGACCAGGCTTCTGTCCCTCCATGGGGATGTCAATGGAAAGAGGCACTAGGAGGAGGAGAGGCTGCTGCCCTCCCAGCTCTCTCAGTGGCTTTCCAGGGCTCTGGCTGCCAGCCACAGGCTCTGGAGTTTCAGCGCTGGGCACAGGACAGCAGCTGGGGATGGGTAGGCCTTCAGGAAAGGGGCTCTGGGCAGGGCCCAGCAGCATGTTCTTCAGCATCTTTTTACTGCACTGGACCCCTTATTGTTTTCTTCCCATGTGCCTGAGAGATCTGATCTGTCCATTCCCCATTAAAAAAACAAACAAACTCACGATTCCAGCCTGTAGCCTGGTGCCAGCAGAGTAAAGCACGTGAGCTACGTGTAGGAAGAGAATGAATGCTAGAAAGAAAATCTGAGTGCCCCCAAGAAACACTGAACTTCTGAGTTGCCCAAAAGTGCCTCCCTGGCTGAGGGCCTACCAGGGAAAGGCCAACAGAGAGAGCCAGGCCTGGGGTCTGGTCCTAACATGGCCAGGCAGATCACGCCCCCTCTCTGACGCAGAGGGGAGGCGTGGCTGGCATCCTTCACTGCAGTGGGCAGAACGGGACAGCCCAGCTGGACCTAGCCCAGGCGCCCAAGGGTTTGCAGGCAGGTGCCCCCCATTGTTCATGGCCCAAGGGGCAGAGAAGGGCACTAAAGCAGTCCTGGGTGCTGAGGGCTATGGTCTCCTGGCCGGACGCTGGCCTCAGAGCCACTCCTGCTATGCTCTCTGCACCAGACGGTGGCCATGCTCTGTGTCCTGCAGGGCCTGGGAAAATGCAAGTGCTGGGAATACCCCAGACAACCCCCAGCAGTCAGCATCACCCCCAGTCACATCCCTTCTTCCTGAAGGTGATGCTGAGCCCAGCCCGGGGCAGGCAGAGGGGCTCGGAAGGGCTGGAAGGGCAGGCCTGTGTACACTGGTGTGTGCGGCATAGTGACAGGGAAGAATGGTACTTACCTCCTGCTGCCCTCACGGAGTCCTAGTTTAAATAGAGAATAACGTACCCATTAATCTCAATCTCTGTACAACCCTTACAATCTATGAAGGCCTTCCACACAGGCACCACTATCTTTAAATTCTTTCCATATCAGTCCAATGGAGGACTCCTATCCCCATTTTCCAGGTGAAAAGTGAGGCCCACGGCTCCACGGTTGCCCCTTGAGTAAGCAGCACCCGCTAGACTCAGAATCAGGCCTTCAGACATTAAATTCCCATGCTTTCCGCTGAGCCACACTGAAATTGGAACTAACGAGGCTGGTGGCTCAGAGATAGTGAAACGGTATAATAAATAACCTCTGGGACCTTGGGCTTTCCTTTCTAATAATTGTTGTAACAAAGTCAGACGCATGTGGAGCACGCTGTTCTGCCACCGGCTTTCCTTTTCTTCACAATGTCTGGTGAACATTTCCCCACGTCCTTAAGTACCCTTGAACGGGGCATCATTTTCAATGGCTGTATGGTATTCCATCTCATGGATGCTCTGTAATCTATTTAACCAGTCTCTGTGCTGGACCTTTAAACTATTTCAGCTTTTCACCCTCATAAACAGGGCTGTGATGAGCGTCTCTCTACATCAATCTCTGCACCAACCTCAGGTTGCATCCTCAGGCCCGAAAGCATGCATCCTTTTAAAAAGGTTTTTTATGTCTATTACCACATTTCCTGAGGTGGTTCATTTCCCCTCATTCTCAAGATGGTAAAAAAAGCAAACTCAAATTAAAAAACACAAATTTTTAAAAATTGCATCATTTTTCCAAATCAGCAGGTAGTCAGTTGTGTGGCTTTGGCACGTCACCTCCCCTTTCTGTAAATCCATGTAGCAAATGAGGGGTTGGATACACTGGACCCTACCTTTCTTTCTGCTTCCCTCATTCCCATAGGGAATCTCCTACCTACTCAGGCTGTAGGAGAGAGTGGGCCCTATGGACTTCCTGGGGGAGGTCAGGCCTGTACCACCCCTGAGACATACGGGGAGATTTGGAAGAGGGCATGGAGGGGAGAGAGAGTCCAGCAGCACATTCTGCTATGCTGACCTTGGAGACATACACGTGGACTCTTGGTCAGCCAGATGCCGGCCAGAATGCTTGCTGCACAATCTTCCTGAACAGCAAGACCCAATAATCCATCACAAAGGACAGGAGAGGCTTTGGGGACACCCAGGCCACACAGACTGGTGCAGGAACAACAGCGGGACCTCCGCCATCTTCCCTGTTGCCCTTTAAGGGAATAAAACTGCTCTCCCTGTGCTTCAGTTTCCAAGCTGAAGATCAGGAGTGGTAACATCCACCACGTTAGTTCAGTGACTCCATCCCAGGTGGGCCGAGTGAGTGCGAGGTGCTGAGCTTGATGCAGGCACTCGCAGTGAGCTCTCCCGGCACTGACGCTCCAGAGGGAGACGGGCTCCAAGGGAGGGACCCTAAACAAACACACAGATGTGGACAAATTTGGATAGGGGCTCTGAAGAAGCACAAGAGCTATTAGAACATGAAATGAGGAGCATAAATTATTCAGCCTCCGGAGGGGGTCAGGGGAAGCTTTCCAGACAAGTGACATTTGTAATTAGATACAAAGAATAAGGCGGGGACCGGGGGGCTGGCTGAGTGCTCAGGCGGTTAGAGCATTGTCCAGATACACCAAGGATGCAGGTTCAATACTCAGTCAAGGGACATACGAGAATCAACCAATGAATGCATAAAAAAGTGGAAAAACAAATCAATGTTTCTCTCTCTCTAATAAATAAAAATTAAAATATATATGTAATATAAAAAAGAATGGGGGAACGGATGGAATTTGTGGAGAGGAAAGGCATTTGGGGCAGCAGGAAGAGCATGTAAAAAGCTCTGTGGCAGGAGAA
The DNA here is from genome assembly GCA_004027475.1 of Anoura caudifer. Taxonomy (NCBI): domain Eukaryota; kingdom Metazoa; phylum Chordata; class Mammalia; order Chiroptera; family Phyllostomidae; genus Anoura; species Anoura caudifer. Next base: position 114,002 of record PVKU01000279.1, on the reverse strand, counting down.
AGTGTTGGGCCATCGAGGCTCTCACAAGCCAGTGGCAGGTGCACAGACTGTAAAGTGGGGAGAGGAGCTGAGTTTGCTGAGGGCTGGTGGGCGGGAGCAGGCACCCTAGCCAGCAGAGCTCAGGGTGGAGAAGCACAGGAGGAAATGGGACCAGGGGACTAGAGACTGGGAGCTACAGTCTATGATCGTCACTTGCTCAGGCCCTGCTCGGGCACCTGCTGTGGGGCGCAGCTCCTCCTCCTCCTGGAGCCCCAAGGAGCTTGGAAGCAGCTCAGCATTCAAGCTGGGGACCAAGGAGGCTGCGGAGGAGAGGCCCAGCCTTCGATTTACTCATAGCTCAGGGTGTAGAGGGGAATGGAGGGGTGGGCCAGAGCTCCCGACATGGGCCACCTGTCACACTGCTGTCCCCTGGTAACCTTTTAGGTAGAATAAGACTATCACTGGCTTGTCAGACAGTACACACACACATACAAAACATACCCACAGGTACACGCACATGCACACCCACATGCACACGCACTTGCTTCTCTTGATAGCACAGAAAGAGTAGCTTTTGGAAAATTGGCACTAGAGGCCACAGGTGACTTTCTAGCCCGGCCCATGGGCAAAAGCAGTGCCCCACCCTGCTAGCTGGGTGCTGGCCAAGGATGGCTCAGTAGCAGAGGCAAGGTTCACACTCCAAGTTGGTACTTCCACCAAAGTCCTTAACCCCGCACCACAGCACTGGAAGGATTAGGTGCCCCAGTGTGGCAGATGGGGAAACTGAGGCTGGGGGGTTACAATTTGCCCAAGGCCATACAGCCAGCAGGTAGGGAAGGTGGCTTCCCCTCAAGCCTGTCAGCACCAGTCCGGGACTAATGAGGTTTACTCCAGATGCCAATGGAAAGGGCTACGGCACCAGAACCACATGAGAGGGGGCAAGAAGGGACAGCCTGATGAGGGGGTAATAATCCCAGATTGGGAACCAGCAGAGCTGACTTTCCCACTGGCCTTGGCTAATCAGTCACACAGCAGCTGTCTGCCTCAGTTTATCCACTTCACATCAGGATATAAAATCTTGCACTCACAAAGAGGGGTGAGGATCACGGAGGAAGTGTGTTTCGAATGAAAACAAAAGCCTGGTACGAGGTGTGGATGGTTGTTGTCGGCATTATTATTAATATCATTAATAACAATGCCTATAATAACTCGTGAGGCTGCTGGATCATGTGCTCAATAGGGGGTGACTGCTAATTTCCCTCACACTTGTCGGGCACTCTGGGCTCCTCAAGGCTTCACCCATCCATCACCCCATAGCCCACCCTGCAAGGGAGGCCTGGGGTAGGGACAGCAGGAGGCCAGGCCTCAGGGATCCGCCAGCATTGTTCTGTAAGTAGATGGAGATCCGAGGCCCAGGAGGGAGGGACTCCCCCAGGATCTCCCAGAAAACAGGAGGAAGAGTTGGGATTGGGACCCAGCCCCCTCATCCAGAATGTAAGTGCCCCCCTCCCCAGCCCTTCCTACCCCCAGGTCATCCAGAAGAAACGGTGCCTCATGGAACCTGGGTTCTCCTAGAGACAAAGACTGTGCTTCCAGCAGGGAGGTCTCAGGCCCCAGGGTGGGCGGGGGCAGGGCCTGCACACAGCTATCTGGGAAGAGGGACCCATCGCTCTGCTCTTTTTTCCTATTTGCTTCTCCTTTCCCAGGTGAAAGAGGCCTGAGTGTGGGAGGACAGTGTGGGGGAGCTAAGACCCGGGCTCCCCAGACCCTTTCCTTATTGCTTCTGCCTCAGTTTACCTCCTCAGAGAAGGGCAACAATCAAAGAGGTCCCAGACTGAATGCTGACTGGAACATCCCAGGGCAGATGTTTTGGGCAGATGTTTTGCCAAATGCTGCCCACAGTCCCTCCCTGCCCCTGCCCCACAGAGATCACAGGAGGAGGGGGAGAGCAGCCTGGGTCCAGCTACCTTGCCCAGGTCCAGCCTCCTGGGGCCACTCAGTGCTACAGGCTCTTGTGTCCCCTATAGAGGAGGGGCTCGAAGAGGGAAATCTGGACGAAGGGGATTCCAACCCCACTGGAGCTTCTCCCTCCTGTGGGCTTCCAATGAGGTCCAGGCTCCGTGGGCCTCCCTCCAGTCACTCTTGTTTCCCGCACCCCTCCAATCCCAAGATTCACACTTGTTGATACCACTCCCTGAATCCAGCACGTCCCACCCACATAGATCCCCTGCCCCCGATGCCTTCCCCCCACAGGCTGCCCTTGTCGGAGGCCTTCCGGGGACAAAGGTCCCTACTCCTGGGCCTGCACTCAAGGCCCTCCCGCTTAGAGGTGGGGCCCTGCCTAGCAACAGCCAGAAGGGAACACTCACTTCTTTCCATATTCGCTCTGTATACCTGCCTGCACACCTTTGCCCTGCAGCCCCCGGCCTGAAGACCACGCTCTCCATCTCTGTGGCTCAACTCTTTGCCAAGCCCTTCAAATACCTATTTCCACACACAGATCCCCACACAGACAGGCTGTCCCAGCACTGTGACCACCTGCAAATGCCCTGTTCTTTCTTCTCTGTCGACACCTCTTTTTTGACCCGGTTTTTGCTGTATGTATCTGCCTAACACACCCCGCCCCCCAGACTGGGAGCTCCTTGACAGAGAAGTTTCATCCAATCTAAAGAGTCCCACTGAGGAAATTGCACACCCAAGGGACTCAACGAATTATTCGTTGCATCAAAGTTTCACTAACTGATCCCCAGACCCAGCAATGCCACTTAGGCACATAGCCAGAAGAAATGCGTGCGCATGCTCTCTAAAACCCATATCCTAGAATGGTGCGAGCAATGGTGTGCGATACCTAAAAACCGGAAATAAGTAACATGTTCATGGACAGAAAAGTGGATGCGGTGCAGACTACTCTGAGCAGTGGAAATGAACGAACTACTGCTACACACTTCCCCACCAGTCTCTCAGACGTGACTCTGGGTGAAAGAAGCGAAATGGATGAGAACATATTACATGATTCCAATTACATAAAGTAATGGGAGTGCTAAACCAGAGTCAACTAATCTAAGGTGAGAGCAGCCAGAACAGTGGCTCACTTTGTGGGGAGGAAAAGGTCAGGGAGGAGGCAAGAGGGCAACTTCTGGGGTGTTGGTAATGTACAATTTCCTCAGCTGGGTGGTGGTTTTAGAAAATTGAATGGAATGATTTGAGATAAATCACCTGGCCTCTGAGGCTTTTTTTTAATACTGAAAAAACATATTGCCCACCGCTAAATGCTTCCAGCTGTCCAAAGGCTGTGTGAGAGGAAGTGTCCCAAAGCCCGGGGAGGTTCTAAGGAAACGTCCACCTTTCCCTGGGCCTGGATGGCTCCCAACATGCAAACCAGTCTACCTGGAAACTTTCTTCCCAGCAGGCAGCCGGTACAACTCGGTCTGCCCTCAGCTGGGCAGGTGTTTTGCCTGGCAAATGACCTGGTGGGCAGAGACACAGCACAGCCGCTCCTGCTCCCTAGGACCAGTGTTGCTGATGTCCGACAACTAGCAATCAGCGGGGGGGCGGGAATGCCCTGATGTGGAGTGTTTACCAATTTCCATGGTACAAATTCTTCCACCACTGCTGATTTCAAGCTGCCAACCCGACACCACAGAACATGGCGTGGGGAAGACATGTACGATCAGTTCCTGTGGGTCAGCGCACATCTTAAACCAGCTCCACTAGACCACTGGGTCACTCTTCCCAGGGCACAGCCTCCCCGGCCCAGTCCTGGAGCTGAGGCTGGAAACCACAAGGGAGACTTGGATACGACAGAGTCCTCCTTAGTGTGTCCTCAGCTTTCCCTATAGAAAGGCCACTTCCCTGTCCCAATTCATATTCCACTAAGGGTCTAGCTTTCTTCCCACATGCTGCAGCCCCACCCCATCCCTCTCCAAATTACCCCACCCCCGTAAGAACTCTCTTATCAAACTCCTTCAGCTCCTCCAGGGCACGGAGGATTTTTAGGGCAGTGAAACTATTCGCTGTGGTACTATAATGGTAGATTCGTGTCATCACAAATTTGCCCAAACCCTTGGCATGCACAATATCAGGAGTGAACCCTAGTGTGAACCGTGGACTTGGGTGATGGTGTGTCAGTGCAGCTTCATCGCTGACAACAACTGTGCCCTCTGGTTGGAGATGTCAGCAATGGCGGAGGCTGCGCACGCGTGTGGGCAGTGCCCCGCTGACCACACACGTGTGGGGCTAATTCCGGTCTCTCTCTTTTGCTTCATTTATGTCTATGTCTTGATTCTGATAGTTATTTGGTAAGTCTTGAAAATGGTAGAGTGAGTCATCCAACTTTGTTCTTTTCAAAATAGTTTTGGCTATTCTAAGTTTTTCATTTCCATATTCATTTTAGAATCAGCCTGTCAATATTCATAAGAAAGCATGCTAAGCTTTTATTAGGATTGCAATAAAAGTCTATAGATTATTCGGGAAGAATTAACCTCTTAACAATATTGAGTCTTCTAATACTGAGCATGTTATATCTACTTATTTTGGTCTTATTTGATATCTTACATCAGTTTTATAGTTTCAGCATACAAATATTGCATATATTTTGTTATATTAGTTTCTAGATATTTAATGTTTTTATGCTATCGTAAATGGATTTTTAAAATCACAATTTCCAGATAATTGCTAGTACAAACAAATACAATTGATTTTTGTATATTGACCTTTTATCCTGCAACCTTCCTAAATTCACATGAGGTCTAGTATTTTTTTTTTTTTTTGGTACAGTCTGTTGAGATTTTGTATGTAGACAATTATGCCACTGAAAATAAAGATATTTTTCCCCCTTACAATCTAGGTGCTTTTATTTCTTTTCTTGCCATGAATTATATAATATTAGCCCTTTATCAGGTTAAGAAAGTGATCTTCTATTTTGTCAAGTGCTTTTTCTGTGTCTACTGCAGTGATTATGTGGTTTTTCTTTTTTAAAGATTTTATTTATTTTTAGAGAGAGGAGAAGGGAGTGAGAGAGGGAGAGAAACATCAATGTGTGGTTGCCTCTCACATGCTTCCTACTGGGGATCTGGCCTGAAACCCAGGCATGTGTCCCGACTGGGAATCAAACCGGTGACCCTTTGGTTTGCAGACCAGCACTCAATTCATTGACTCACACCAGCTAGGACTGTTTAATATATTTTTAAATCAATTTGCTAACAACTGTTAAGAATTTTTGCATCTATGTTCATGAGGATATTGGTAAGAATTTTTTAAGATATTTTAATGCATTTATCTGTTTTTGGTATCAGGATAATACTGTTCTTATAAAACAAGTTGGGAATATTTCCAGTACATGTCAAGTAATTTTTTATTGGATGCTGGACATTGTTAATTTAAAGTCAGATAAGGTTCAACTTGCTGGAGTCCTTTAAAAAGTGTTGGACTTTGTCATGGTATGAAATTAGTTACTTGCAGATCAGTTTGATTCTTAGTCTGTTTACAAGCTCAGTTAAGGTGAGTTTAGAGTGCTCTTTACTCTGAATTTGTGGGGGTCTGTTACCCCTTTCCGGGAGACCCTCCATTCTGACTGGTAAGAGCCTGAGTGTCTTGCAGTCTGTATAAGCTTTGGAAATTGTTCAAGCTACAGCTTCCTGGTCATTCTTTCTTGGCCCTGCGGAGTTTCATCCTAAATCCGAACATTTTAGGATTTAGCAACAGAATCTATGGGATTCCTAGGCAGATTTCCAAAGCTCTTTCTCTGATCAGCTTTCTTACCTCCAGTTCCCTGCCCCACAAATTGGGCTGTCTCAGCCTCCTTGGATGTTGATACATTTTGCATCCATTAAAAAAGTCCCCTAGACTCAAGAAGGCTGGTTCTTCCAGGCCACTCTCACCTAGTCTACTATCAGCTTCCAGGACTTTTCTTCCCCAACTTTGCTTTCCCAGGGAGGGGGGCTAGGAGAGGAGGAGTGGTCATTGGGATTCTCTGACTCTGATCCCTCTCCACCCACCCCTAGCCCTGCCAGCCTCACCTTTAGTCCTGGTTCCCCTAAGGAGCTCCATTCGTAACCCACTTGTGACCAGCTTGGTTAGTCCCAGTGCCTGCACTCACACCTCAGGAGGACCACAGGTCTCAGCCCCATTCTGTGCCGGCCCACTTCCTGTCACACCCTGAGCCCCTGGGGAGGACTTGTGAGCGCCTGAGGACTATCAGGGCACACAGCTGAGAGTTGAATGTATCCCCTGGGGAAATTTTGGGGACCTCAAGAATCCCTGGAGAACCTAACCCTAACCCTAACCCCCAGAAACTGAACTTAGTTTCAGCTGTTAGCAACAAAGAAAATACCATATTTTGCTGCGTATAATGCACTCCCGTGTATAACACACACACACATTTTTGGCCCAAACTTTCAAGGAAAAGAAATCTTCATTTTAACTTTTAATTCAAAATTTTATTCACTCGTATTTAGATACAAAACCGAATATCATATTCCAGGGTATTACTTTGCATATGGATATTGTTATTGCTTTCTAGAGTTATACTTTTAACACATAAACATAAATTAAAAAATTAAAAACATTTATGTAGATATGGAATTAGTACTACCTATGTATAATGTGCATCCTTATTTTTCCCTCAAAAATTTGAAGGGAAAAGTGCGCATTATACACAGCAAAATACGGTAATTGCTACCATGGGCATGCGGTAGTGGACCTACACAGCTCACCTGCCTACTCCTGCATCTGGGACCAGTGCCCTGGAGAAAACTATTCTTGGGTAAGAAGAGAACATGAAGCAAAGGACTAGTCATGTGCTCCTCTCTCTTCCTCTCAGCACAGCTTCATTACGTTGAACTCCAGTCCCTTCCCCCACAGCTGAGGCCAGGGAGGCAGGACAAGGCCAGAACCAGATTTAGGACCCAGAGTTCTGTGCTTCCACTCCAAGGCACTGAAATGAGCCTGGAGGTGCACAACACTCGCATGAAAATAAAAATGATGTCTCTCATTGGGTAACAGCTTTAACCTTGTCAGTTCAAAAAGCAATAACAATGGCAGGAGCTATACTTTTTGTGTCCTACTGTGAGCCCGGCACTTTGATACTAATCCTCGCAGCCCAGAGAACGGATATCACAGTGCCATTTGGCAAAGAGGAAACTGAGGGGCAGAGGATGATGTGACTTGGCCGGGTCCTCGGTGCCAAAAAGAGCAAAGCTGAGTCTCAAAACCAGGAGTCTTGGCTTCTGCTTCTTGCTTGTCTTGGCTGTGCGCACAGACGACCTCAGCCTTTGTCCAGCTACCCACAGGAACCTGAGAGAGACGGAGCTGGCAGCAGCATGCCTCCAACAGATGGGGAAACTGAGGCACCCGGCCCAACATCTTTCAGAGCCAAGACAACTCAGGTTTCCTCGACCCCTGGGAATGACCTTTGTGGCCACACATGTGACTGGGTGGGGTTTCGCTGTTCCTGAAGACACCTGACCTTCATCAAGGAAGCTAAGCGTCTAAAAATAAACCAAGCCTAGGTTCACAGACATCTGCTTTGGGAGTCACTCAGTGGGCCCCGCCACACAGGGCACACGTGGCACTAGGTTCGCAGAGCCCTTCCTCCTACGCTGTCAAGTCTGAGCTGACAACAGCCAGGTGGGGAGAGTTTTACCCATTTTACAGGTAAGGAGCACGTGGCTCTCTGATCATCAAAGGCCCTGCAGGCAGCCTTAGAAAGAGGCATGTTTGCAGGTGGCCAGATGATAAAATGTCGTGGGTCACACACATCTGAGGACTGTTGACCCAAAAGGCACTAATGTGTTGGGGGGGGGGGGGACAGAGACCTGGACATAGCTGGGCCCTGTGGGTCAGGGCTGACGCCAGGACCCGAATGGGGCAGGGTGTGCAGGCAGCCCCAGGAAGCTGTGGCCTGCAGGCCACTGCCTGATCTCTCTCCCAGGGCACAAATCAGAGCCGAGCTGGGTCAGAGGGGCCATGGTAACCCACCAGAGCTGGTGTCTGGAGCCAGACAGGGACCAGCAGCCTTTGTCTCACCTTTCGTCCCTTTGTCCCTGCATGAGGCCCTGCATGGGGCCTGAATATGAGCAAATGAGGCCACTCAGGGCCCAACCCCAGCAGCTGCAACATCAATGGCAGGGAGAGGTAGCATGGGGGCCCCTCTGACCCCAGCACCCAGGGGCCCCTGGGGGATAACAAGTGTCCTTTCTGTAAACTGGTAGTGAGTGTGCCAGGACGATGGGTGTGAACAGGGACTGTCCTGACAGACCACAAGGCTCGGTCACTCTGCCTGTACAGTCGGCATCACCCCCACATAAAGACAAACTGAGGGTCAGAGAAACTGAGACTTGCCCAGGGAGGCAGCTGCCAGCACCCGGCCACAAACCCAAATCAAACCTGACTCCAGCATTGCTGCTGCCCCGGCAGACCCTTGGCCCCCACCTGCATGGTAATGGTCTCTCAGTGGCCAGCACTCTGCCCAGGTCAGACACCCTGCTCAGCCTTTTGCATTCATGACATTGTTAAATTCTCATAGCCTAAAAAATATGGGACAACGAGGATTCCTGTTTAGGGGCAACAAATGGAGCACAGACAGGCTATGGATTTGCCTAGAGGCACACCGCTAGGAGTGTTAGAGCAGAGGCAACACACCCAGACAGCGTGGGAAGTGTGTGGATGAGGTGAGAGAGGGACCCCAGGGTCGGGCCAGCGGGAAAGCACGCTGTGGGGTGGAGGTAGGGGATGAGTGGTTGACACCTGGAGAAATGTGAATCTTGGAGGACTTTCTAAAGGAGGCAACCACCTTCTGGAGGAGAAGCCGGTATGCAAGACCACAGCACAACCTCGGAGCTTGGTCACCTCTCCCCACCCAGCACCCCCAGTCCTCCAGCAGCTTGTAGAAAAACGCACGGTCCAGGTTTGGCATCCAGACCTGGAGGGTCGAGATCCTGTGTTTCCACAGCAACGGTATCCTTAACAGCATCCAGTAAAAACATTAGTTGGCTGCAGTGAGCACACATGATCTTTTGATTACTGCTAAAGGTATTGAGAGGCAGTTCTCTCCCCCTCCAAGGGCCCCCGCATCTCTTTGGAAAAATGAATGCTGCCCCCCCCCCAAAAAAAAGTGAGAGGATAAGGGAGGAAGAGTCCTCACACAAGAGTAGGAAATGGGGAGGGAAATCAATGTTCGCATGAATGGATTTGCCTGTTCAGCATTTCTCCTCTTTTATAGATTTAGATAACATGCTCGTCAGGGATATCTTCATTTCCCAGAGCAAAGAAATTAATTACTCGCTAATGGAGTGATTCAGAAATTAATTTGTGCTACTGTCTCAAATATGTCGTTATTAATCAATTGGCAGTGTGGGGCGGGCAGGGAGAGGTGCCCATTGTGGTCCAGGGTGCTCGAGCTGCCCTGGAGCCAGACTCGGAGGCCGGGTTGGAGGTTACAGGCCCAACACAGGGACCGAAGATGCTGTGGGAAGCACACTCAGCTGGGGTCGCGGCTGACTCTGGGCAAGCCGCCTGGGCCCCCAGTTTCCCATCTGCACACCCAGGAGGCCTGGGCTTGAGCGGTACTTCTCAAACCTCTCGTAGCTGCAGTGTTCACTCAGTACGACAGTATGCAGAATCCAGTATCTGAGGCTTGGGGACTGGGGCAGGAATGGGAGACCTGGGGCCTTTCTGCTCTGTGCCCTGCTTTCCCCAGGTGTGGTCTCCAGGGCTCTGCGAAGCGCAGGGGAAACCCTAGAGGAGAGAATCTCTGACTGCCTTGACTCCCTGGTTCTCTGAGATGGAGGCTTCAGGCTTTTTGTCTCTTAGGGAGGCGTCCCTGGATCTCCTCACCCCCAACACCCCCCTACACTGACCCACACCCCATTCAGCTCTAGCACCAACTCAATGATGGACAGGCAACCCCAAGGCGGTTTGGCCTGTCTTCTTCCTATTGCATCTTGAGTGCCTGAAAGAGGGCCTGGCACACAGCAGGTGCTTAATAAACATGTGTTGTATAAATAATGGCTTGCTAGGGGTGAAGAACCACCCTAGAATCCAGGCATCATGACTCCAGCGCCCACGCTCTCACCTAGCCCCTACCCCACACCCCAACACAGTGCAGGTGAATAAGCTGCTATTTCTCTCTGACGTTTCACAGCCTCCAACGAGCTTCACTCACCTTTCAGGGCTTGATCATGTGCAGTGGGCAGAGTGCACAGTCTTAGCCCCATTTGACAGAAGAGGAGGTGGGACACTGAGAGGCCAAACCAGCACAACACAGACTGGTGAGTGGGAGGGGATTCATTTACCCCGAAGAGGGTGGGGCTCACTCGGCCCAGCCCCTCGCTGAAGGGAAAAGTCAAAATATCCAACTGTATTATTTGCAGAAGCAGCACAGGTCCATGTGGGATCTGAGAATTAGAAGGAGCAACCCCATCATTGTACAGTTGGGGGAAATTAAGTCCCAGAGAGTGGAAGGGTTGACCAAGACCACCGGTCAAAGAGAAGGGTTTTCTAGTGTGGGACCCTGACAGATGACATATCCCCTGTGGGAGGTCATAGCCCCTGAGGATGGGTGCCTCGCTGTCCTTGCTGACTTAGGGGTGGGTCTCATGAGAACCTGGAAGGTGGACAGGATGAGCTTCAGGCACCGTAAGGCTGGACGATGCTGTGAGACAGGAGGTGGAAATAGCAAGTGAGCCAGGCAGGAAATAGCAGGATCGGGGGTGATTCCCCAGGATAGGGTGGGCCTGGGGAGAAACAATGGAAAACTGCTGCCTGGGGGAGAAGCTACTGCCCCATCCAAGCCTCACCCCTGCCGCCAGGGGAGATGCCTTGGGCTCTTCTAATAAACCATTTATTGAGCACGCACTATGTGCCAACCACCTTGCACCTGACACACTAGTTAGCCTTCAGCACCACCCCATTCACAGATAAGGAAACCGAGGCCCAAAGAGAGAAGGGACTTGCATGGAATCAACACAGCTTGACACAGGGCCCGAAGCACAGGGGGAGCAAGGGGGATGTGGCACAGATGTGAGGAAGACACAGAAGAGAAAGAACGTGTAGCATGGTTTCCCTGGTGACGCTGACTGCCCACAGCCATTCTCACCCAAGACAAATAATAATTATAATCTACAACATCAATAAACACTGGCAAGATTTCTCTGTACCCAGGGCAGGGGGAGGGAGCAAGCAGTCTGCACAGGCTTGGGAACCAGGAGGGCTGTGTCCTGCTCCAGCTCCGCCCTAGCTCCCTATGGGAACTTGCACAAGTGAGCCCATCCCCTCATTAGTAAAAGGGGTTAAACGCTCAGGTTTAATGAAAGATTCAAATGAGAGGATTCAGATGAAGGGCTTCGTGAGGTGGAAATGCCATGTAAGGCAAGCCATGGACCCCCACCCACTCCGCCCCCCAACACACAGGCACCTGACTGTCCCCTCAGCCCCACAGAGACTCTAGGCAGATGGAGGGCCTGAATCAGATGTGTTGTGTTCATGAGCATGCCTGGAGGGGTTACTTAGCCCCCATTGCCCATTCCTATCCCCTAAGGGGCAGAATTTCCCCGGCACAGGAGCCACAGGGGCTTGATAGCCACCCCACCCCCACCCCCAAGGGCTCTTGGCCAGGACCTTTGCGCAGTTTACAACTTAACCAAAGTGCCCGCTGGCTGGGTGGCCATTACTTCCAATTGTGTAGAGCTGGTTTGGGTAAAGCAGGTGGGTTCAAGTGTGAAACATGGAGTTGAGCTATCATGACTGCAAATGAAGGGAGGTGAGCTTGGTGGCGTTGGGTTGAGTTTGGGCTGAATTGGATTGAAGGGTTGCCCCTGTGGAAGAAGTCTTGGAGGGGGTTCAGTTTATGTTTGGGAGCCATAGTGACCCTGGGGACCCTATGTGTCAGTCCCCTGTTCCTTACTTAGTGCTATTACAACAGAACTAGACGCAGTCCCAGGGAGAGTAGTGGTCACATGGGTGTTGCTTCAGCTGCCTTGGGAAACTTGCAGTAATCCTCCCGGCCGGGCCCCTTCAAACTGCACTGGGCCAGGCTCCTTCCTCCTTCCAGTCAGGCGCCCCTGTTTCCTCAGGGTTCTCCCTGAAATGATAGCACCTGGCAGCTGAGGGACCACTGGGAGAAGGTGTGCCTGAGGATGGGGCGTACTAGGTATTGCAGGGACCAGTAGCAGGACTTTGGAGCCAGGTCAGAGTAACAGTAAAATAAATGAGTGAAGGGCCATTCTCTCTTCTGTGCTCTTCAAAACATACCTGTTCTGGAGCCAGAGTTTTTAGAAGTTTGCAGAAGTCTATATAATGCCATGGGTTCATTTCTGCTAAACAGTCCCTGCATGTGGTCCTGCTCCCAATGTTGCCTTTTCACAGGAGACTTGTGGATGTGATGCTCTAACCCCAAGATATGAGCTCTGTGGGGAGCTCTGTCTCCTTGGTTACCCTACTAAAGCTCTGGTCCTAGTCCTAGCAGCCCCCACCACAGGGGCATGCACACACACACACACACACACACGCGCGCGCGGCCCCTGCTAGCTTTCCAAGGACCTGGGTCAGAGTCTAGGATTCCTGTTCTCTCATACACATAGTAAATGATGATCCTGAAAATGTGGGACAAAAATGTATAGGAAGATGTGTTCAGGCTCCACATAAGAGATAGAGAATTTTTCCCTGCTAGCGTGGCTCAATTGGTTGGGCATTGTCCTGCAAACTGAAGGGTTGCTGGTTCAATTTCTGGTTACGGGTTAATTCCCAGGCACATGCCTGAGTTATGGTTTCAGTCCCTGGTGGGGATGTTTACTGGAGGCAGCCGATCAATATTTCTCTCTCACATAGATGTTTTTCTCCCTCTTTCTCCCTCTCTTCACCTCTCTCTTAAAAAAAAAAGAAAGAAAGAAATGTAGAGCATTCTAAGAATTAGAACAATCTCACCACTAAATGGACTGACTTGGAAATAGTGAGCAAACCAACACTGGAGGTATGCAAGCTGATGCTGTCCTACTTGTCAGAGGGCCTACTGAAATGATTCCTGCATCCCAATGGTGTTGGCCTAGAGATCCCTCTATCACCTTCCACATCATGGTTCTATAATTCTGGAGCAGTAGAAAGTGGAAGAAAGTGCCAGGAGACAAGACATGAGATTCTAATCTCAACATTTGCAATAGCTCGGTGATCCTAGGCAAGCCACAGACCCTCTCTGAGCCTGAATTCCTTTGCTATACAATCATGACAATGGGTGAAACCATGGCTTTCAAATTGTGCTCGGTGGACCAGCAATTCCCTGGAGTTGCCTCAAAGGTTCTTCGAGGGTGAAGGAAAAGGCAAAGGGAAAAGAGCACTGGGCCCTGCCCCAACTCCAGAAGAGTAGCTTTGCAGCAGCACATAAGGCCGAATTTGAGCCAAGGGTACCTGCTGAGAAAGGTTTTAAAAACCCAAAACAGGATTGAAGAAATCTTTCCAGCTCTGACGTCCGGACTCACAAATTCATTTCAGAGATACTGACTAGCCTTCATCAATTAACCTTCATTAGTGTCCAGACTCACTCTGGGTTCCATGGGGACAGTAAAGTCTAAGGCATGGTCTCTGTCCTCAGTCCCTTTAAGAAGACAAAACCATATATGATCACAATGACCAGGGATTGTCTCTGAGTTTGGTTGAGTATATCACTTAGTCAGCATATTACTTGCTTTGCACTGCCTCCCGGAAGTAACCTGACATGTGATTGGGAAGAGTTGCTAATGTTTGGGCATTGAGGACATGGCCAGTAGGAAAAAATAATTTTTTTCTATGTTCCTGGGTCAGTGGGGGTGACCCCAGGAGAGATGGGAGCAAGAAAAGAGGGCCCCATCAGTTTACAAGGATATGGATAAAGCAGTCCTTGGGCATGTCCAGAGAGATGAGCAGCTTCTCTCCAACTGAGATGCTACCAGCAAGGGAAGATTTCCTTCTTGTGGTACCAGGAGTCTAGAGAGAAGGGTCCATCAGCATGATATGCTGGAAGGCCTCTGGTCCAGCCGCATGAACATAGAACAGGCATCATGTGTTTAACAGATACCAACTCACAGGTGCACTCAGATGACACTGAAGTTAGCCCTGTACGTCCTCATGCTTCCCTATCTCACGGGGCTTCCAGGCGGCCACTGAAGCCTGCCAAACAGGGCGAGTCCTCAGGGCAGGGGAAATATGCCAGCCCTGCACTGGCACCTTCATGCCAGTCACATCGACATCAGTTTCTGGAATCCAGCACATGCCGTGCTTGTACGGCAGTTGTTGAAAGAAGAGAGAGATCCATGGGAACTGGAACTGTGTGGATGGCTGCTCAGTTATCCATTTCTGCATGACAAACTACCATAAAGTTAAATGACTTAAGAACAACAAGTTGTGGTTGTTGTTATTACTATAGCTCACTGTTCTGCGGATCAGCGGTTCAGGCAGGATAGAGCAAGGATGATCTGTGTTTTTTTCCATGATGTAAGTGACCTCCTCTGGAGGACCCAAGTGTCTGGGAGCTGGAACTGGCCGGGCATCTCTCCATCCCCAATGGCGTCTTCATATTGCTAGCTTGGGCTTTCTCACAACACCACAGTCTTAGCATAGTCAAATTTCTTACATGGTAGCTCGTGGTTCCAAGAAACCAAGGTGGGAGCTGCCAGTGGTTTTCAAGATGGAGCCTGGATCTAGCACACTTCTCTTCTGCTCCTTCCTTAGTCAAAGCAGTCACGGGCCAGGCATGATTCAAGTGAGGGGAAATATACCCACTAGTCAATAAGAAGAAGGTCAAAGACTTTACAGCCCTATTTAATCCACCACAGAGGATGTCTTAGTTTTCTGTTGCTACTACAAAAAAAAAAAAAAAAAAAAAACCCACAAGTTTAGTGGCTTAAAATCACAGCCATTTATTATCTCACAATTCTGTAGGTCAGAAGTCCAGGCTCAGCATTGGCATAGCTAGTTGTCTGCTCTCAGATTCACAAATCCGAGTTTAAGGTGTTGTCAGAGATGTGTTCCTTTCTCAAGGTTCTACGGATGAATCTACTTCAAAGCTCACTCAGGTTATGGGCAAGTTTCAGTTCCCTGCGGTTATAAAATTGAGGTTCCTATTTCCTGACCAGTTACTTTCACCTTCTAGGGGCTACTTGCATTCCTTG
Organism: Anoura caudifer; assembly: GCA_004027475.1. NCBI lineage: Eukaryota > Metazoa > Chordata > Mammalia > Chiroptera > Phyllostomidae > Anoura > Anoura caudifer. The sequence continues at coordinate 98,886 of PVKU01000279.1, read as the reverse complement.
GCTAATGACCACCTTCCTCCATCTTCAAAGCCAGCCATGGAGGGTCTAGTCTTTCTCATGCTTTGAATCTCTCTGACTTCCCTCTGCTTCACCTCGCCAAGGCTTTCCTCTTCTGCCACATCTCTCTGACCTTCCCCTTCCGCCTTCCCCTTCTACTTTCAAGGGCTCCTGTGATTCTATTGGACCTACCCAGAGAATCCAGGATAAGCTCCTTATTTTAAGGTGAACTAGTTAGTAACATGAATTCTGTTTGCAAAGTTCCTTCACAGCAATATCTGGATCCATATTTAATGAAATAACCATGGACAGGCATCTTAGGAAACACTTTAGGTCTCTGCCATTACAGATGGCTTCCTAGAGAAGATGAAGAGTGGACTGAGCTCCGTACTGCAGTAAGGTCAGGAGAGGCATCAAGAAAGGGTTGTCCCTGGCAGGAGGGGCATCAGAGGCAAAGAAGTGGAGGCAGGACTGTCATTCGTGGTGGGAAGAGTCAGTCTGCCAGGTAGGGTGTGGCCAAGGGTCTAAGGAGGAGGCTGGGCAGAGGCAGAGGGTGAGAGGCCTGGGTCTCAACAGGGGCCCACAATGCAGTGTGGAGACTGTGAGGGAACCAGCACTTTGGTTCAGAGCTAATTAACTGGGATTTCATGCATCCCTATGAGGGGCAGGCTGGGACTGAAGGTGCCCTAAACTTTCATGGAAAATACTGCTAATACACAGGTGCGTGCACTTGCCTAGGGAGAAGCACTCATCATGTTCTCCAGGAAGGCCATGGCCTACAAAGACTATCGACCTTTGCTTTCACTTTTCTCACTCTGACCTTCCCTCCTAGCCAACCTCCAAGTTAGCGAATCCTAGAAGAATCCTCTTATGACACAAAATACCCCCCTCAGTGGGGGTGCTGTGACTCTGTAGCCATCAGAATCGAAGCCCCATATATTTCTCTCCTTTCTCTCCCTGGGAAGGGAAACACCACTGCAAGCGTTTTTGGACTTGTTACCTCCCAAGTCTAACAAGTTCCCACCTCCGCTGGGGAGGTGAGAGGGCGTTGGAGGGCAGCCTGCACTCCCCTTTGCTGTAGTGAGGATGTGTGAGTTCCCATGGCCTTGAGGATTACGCTGGGTGGCAGAAACAGGGTGGGGGAGGTGTAACGAGAGGTCACCCAGAGCTGTATCCTGACACAGTGCAGGTCCCTTTTCCCCTTATTCCTCTGCCTCCCTGGCCCAGACCTTGGAGGAACCAGCAGCAGGAGGGCCAGCAAATGGTAGGAATGTGAAAAAAAAAAAAAAAAAAAAGACTCTTTCTCCATTCTGAGTCACCAAGTCATAGGTCAGACCTGAGCAGAGGAGAAGAGAGGAGTTTTAAATTGAGTGTGAGACTAAAGCTGATTGAAGCTGGACTGGCCCTGAAGGTGAGCCCTAATTGCTAAAATGAAGCTCTTGTTATTACCAACAGTGACCTAAACTATGGGCTCTAAGTTGTTACCAAGAGATGAGGAGAGAAGACTTGATAGGAGTAAGTTTAAAGGCAGTAATCGGGGAAAAAATAGTCATTTCCTATTTGCATCCCATCGAGTTCAACCTCTTTATACTAGTCCCAATAATTTTCACTAGCTGTTCTAACAAACAGCCCCCAGATCTCAGTGTCTTTACACAGTGAACACTTATTTCTCATTCGTACAAGATCTGACCCCTGTCAGGCAGCTTGCCTGGATAGCTCTGTTCTGTGCAATGACTCAGAGATCTGGGTTCCTTCCAGCCTGTGGTCCCACCTCTTGCAGCTTCAAGATTGTATTGGCATCATCCAGGTTGCACGCAGGGAAATGGGATTCAGGGGGAAATAACCCAGATACTTACTCACCTTACCCCTGAAGTGCACATCTCTTCTCATATTGTATTGGCTGGAATGAGTAACGTGAGGGAGTCATGTAACACTAAGAGAGGCTGGGAAGTATGAGAAACTCCCAGGTGTATGGGATCACTAACAGTCTTTGCCATGATGGTTGGGTAGCCATAGATCCTTAAGTGGCTAGTAGATCTTCCATTCTACTAATGTTTATCAGAGACCCTCTGTGAGCCTGACCCTTTCCTGGGCACTGGGGAGACCAAACTGAATGAGTCTTAGTTCTTGCTTTGTGGATTTACAGTTGCATAGGGTGTAGACGAGTGATTGGTGCTGACAATGCAGAGGAGTGCACACTGAGATGGGGAAGTAGAGAGTATCCTGGGAGTGTGTATGGGGTGCACCAAAGTCAGTCTCAGAGTTAGGGGGCCTTCCTGGAGGAGGTGAGCCCTGAAGGATGAAAGATGTCAACAGGTACAAGGCAGCATGTGGAGGGCATCGAAAGAGTATTCCAGGCAAAAGGGTCACAAAGCCCTAGAGATGAGGAAGAACGTGGTGTTCTGGGGCCAGGGGTGGGATGGAGCTATGCACCCATCCTGCTCCTCCCCTGGGCACATCTGAACCCCTTCTCCCACTAGTCCTGGATCCAAATGGGTCCTGGTTGTGCTTAGTGCCATTCATTCAGTCCATCCCCACCTCTCCAAGTCTGGCAGGTTAGGAAAGATGGCACATTTTGCCTGTGTTGTGTGACCCTGGACAACCTAGTTACCCTCTCTGGGCCTTGGTTTCCACTCATTGAATAAAGCATTTAGAAAGTCCTGGAACGTCCCTGGACCCCTCTTTTGGGAATGCCTTTGCCCTATTCTAATCTAGCTCTAACAGCAGAGCAAGACAAGCTGGGCCTGCAAAGGGAGTGGGGAGGCCCAGCTGTAACCTAGTGGGCTGGGGGAGCAGGGGAGGCAGCCTGCTCCCCACCTTTCAGACCAAACCCGCCACTAATGAGCCCTGTCTTTGGAGTAATTAGCCGCAATCACAGCGCGGTGCATTAGGCAGACACGGCCTTGGTGCGGCAGAACCTCCCAGAATGCAGGAACCCAGGGCTTTGAACACTGCATTACAGCAGGGGATGCGTCCTAGTGTCACTTAATTACCCCAGACAGCCTCCGATGTAATCTAGCCTGAATGGGCTGCTGGGAGTGGTGCAGACGTCCAGAGGAGGCTGATGCGTTTATAATGATGCCACTTTACAAGACAAATCTGGCTTTGGTAGGCTGAAGATGAGGAGCACAAAGTGGGGGTGGGAGGGGGGAGGCTACAGCGCCATCCCGACCAGGGGCCCTCTGTTCCCCAAACCCTAGGACATCTTGACCCTAAATTGGCTGGAATGTCTCCATTTATCTGCCAGAGGCAGCAGAAAATTGGGGAGAAGAAAAGTCATCTTTACTTCCCTCACCCAAGAGGCTGTTTTCTTCATTGTTCTTCCATTCTGTCTCCTTCCCGTGTCAATGGTGGCTAAAGGAGGAAGCTCTGGCAGTTGGGGCACTAGGAGGGGTTCGATGGACGCTCCAGAACATTGAAGGTGTGGTGCTGCCCTCAGGGGTGCTGTAGATGAGTTTGGGAGGAAGTCCCAGGCACAGGAGGAAGAGCTCTGAGGTACAAATCTGGACACTGAGTTTCAGAAGACTCCCAAGACAATGCTCCTGTCAATGCATGTCCCTCAGTTGCCAGAGACTTAGCAATGCAGGAACCTGGTCTCTGAAAGGCCCTTGAAGGCAGAGACCACATCAGCTGTCCTCCCTCTTATATTTCCAGCACCTAGCCACAGTGCTTGTCCATAGTAGGTGCTCAATAAATATTTATTGCTATGAATAAATAAATGAATGCCACTAACCCGCTTATCCCCCTGAGTTAGTCATTTCCCTTTTGGGGCCTCGGTGCCCCCATCTGGGAAATGGAACTAATGATTCCCAGCTCACCTCCCAGGGCTGAGATGGCAACTACTGGGTGAGCTAATAACCACCAGTGCACTTTGAATGGTTAGGAGCCCCTACCAGAGGTGAAGGGAGCAACCACATATGACACCTTCTCTCTCTCCTGCCTGCGCTACCAAATCCCACAGACCCGTACTGGGTCAGACCATCCACCTGGGCCAGTGGGAAGTGAAGATCTCTGTGGCCAGGAAGGGAATGATACTGCTCAATGCTTAGAGAGACCAAGGCTTCACTTGCCATTTTCTCCTTCAATCCCTCTCTCCCTCTGGGGCCTGACTTGTTCCCCACATACCAGTAAAGCAGCTGTCTGGCATCTACACTAGATCTACTTCCAATAAGTTTGGTAATGGCAGCCATGGAAAAGAAATTTCTTTGGGGCATTTCTCCCTAAATAATGATGAGGGATGATGGAACACAACCCATGTGGGGACTTTGTGGAGGGGTTAGTTCAAAATGCTGAGTGGAACATGCAACTATAAAGGGCATTTGGGCTTGCTATGGATTATTGGGCAGACAGGTCTTGGAAAGCAGCCTGCCCTCATGAGGCATGAGCTAAAGCTGAAGTTGGGGCAGGTAGGCAGATGGCTTGGGCTGCAGAGTGGAAAGGACAAGAAGGTGCAAACAGAACATCAAGGCCTCGAATGCTAGGCAAGAGGTTAGGACCATATCCTTCTCCACCTTCCAGTAATTGAGAACAGAGATACAATGATGTGTCTGTTTCTTTTCTCAATCTCCTGGACCACAAATGCCAGCATGAAGTGGGAGCCCAAGAAAGATTCTACCTCAAGAGGGAGGCACAAACCTAAACTTGGACCTTTTCAGGGATCCCTGCCTTTAGCTTGCTGTGTAATCTTGATTAATTTGCTCCCTCCTCTGGGTCTGTATATCTCTACTTACACAATGAGCAGGCTGTACTATATGGTTTCTGTATCCTTTCTAATTTTGATATTCCATCTGTCTGTCACATAAATGGGGCTAGGGGCGACACTGGTTCTCTCTGAGATCCCTTTCACTGCACCCCATAGCCCATGCACCCCCTCTCTGGGGATCCAGCAATCACTGTGACCCACAGTGACAATGAGGGACGTGTTGTTCTCTACCCTGCCCAATGGGCCATGTGCCAACACCTGCCTTCTTCCCATGAGCCATCCATCACTGTCTTGGTGTGTTGGTAGGAAGACAGCTTCATTAGCTCCTCCCGAGCCATCCATCCCCTGGTGCAGAGAGGATTGAAACCCTCCTGTTCCCATCAGCCTGGGAGGGCTGAGAGCCCTAAGGGCAGTCTCTAAAGGGCCATCCTGAGTCTCTGTTTCCTGGGCAGTGTCCCTTCCTGAGGTCAGAAGCCTTCTCTGCAAGGCAGGAGGCACCAGTCCCTTCAGATGTATCCCTGGCAGCTCCCTCGCCACCTGTCAGCATGCCTCAAGTCCCACCGTTAGAGGCGTCACGAGGCGCGTCTGCCTCCACAAGTCTATCATAACGCAAACACCTCTAGCATCAGCAGGAAGAACACAGGGCTGAAGCTGACTGAAGACTATTCTTTCTCTGCTGTGCAACTGGTTTCCCCTTTCTAAGCTTCAATTTCCCCATCTTGAAATGAAGGAGTTCACCTAGAAACTAGATCATCTTCAAGCCCCTTGATCTCTGGGATTCTTAGAAGATACCAGTGTGTCTTGGGGAAAGGAAGAGCTCTGTAGGTCCTGAGGCCACCAAATGCATGGCTCAGATTTGTGAGTCATAACCAGAGCAGTTAATGAAGACTTCCCCCCTATAAGCCACTTCTTGAAAAACAATGCTCCCTAATTTGGAACTTCTAGTTACCAACCATGACCTCAAGAGCACTGCCCTGCAATGGTCCATGGGCAGAGTTGAAGCTGAGCACCTGGGCTGATGAAGGCCCAGGAAGGAGAGATGTTTCTTCCCTAAGATGCTGCTAGGTACCCAAGTAATGATTCCCTCCCCTACTGAGGTGGAGAAGCAATGCATAATGCCCACCACTGGGCCATCTTGAGTTCCCTGTGGTTTTAACAGAAAAGAAAACCAATCTCCTCCCCACCTACTCATTTACTTCAACAGATGGAAGCCCCTTGGTTTTCAGAGGGCAGAGAGAGCAGCAACTCACCTGAATTTTAACTGTGTGAGAAACTCCTTGTGTCCATAATAAAATCATGTCTCCGGGAGAAGTCTGGGCTCCAAGGGGATGATGGGTAGATGAGGAGCTCCCTGAAAGGTCCCTAAAATTGAAGCTGAGACAGCCATAGTAACTGTACAATGAGAGTGTTGGGTCATCTCCCAAAGGCTCTGAGCAAAGAGGGGGATAGAGGCTTGTGCACCCAACCTGGCATGTCTAGCCACTCCAAGAGGAAGCAACAGGGCTCTGTGTCTGCATGGATGTGACCTTGCCCTCAAATGCCAGCATGAAGTGGAAGCCCAAGAAAGATTCTATCTCAAGAGTGGGGCACAAGCCTAAACTAACCTCTTTGTAGTAACTCTTCCTTTATTGATAATCTTGAAAGAGCTATAGTGGTTTTATTAAAAGAGTTTGATGGGTCAAAATGCCACAATATTCACCTGTGCCCCATACACAGTCATGAGGAACCAGAGAGCCGCTGAGCCCCAACTCAGCTCAACCCCAGCCCTGCAAAGCCATATAATACATAGGCCTCCCTTCAAGGTTCTGGCACAATAAGACAAAATTTCATTGAGTGTGAGACCATTTTCATTCAAGGAGAGGCTCAGATAATCAGTTTTCTTAGAGATTAGAAATGAAAAGAGTAAGATATAGGCAGTGGGAATGGCAAAGTCTTGGAGGCAAAAAAAAAAAAGTGGAGAGAAGGTTCTTCTGACTGGAATAAGAATAGTGTGAGGAAGTGGACAGTGATCAGAGTGGGCCTTCAGGGTCTAGTTAAGGAATTTAGAACTTAATTCTTTAAGCAGACGGAATATATTACAGGCTTTTGGTTACAGAAAGGGCTATACCTGAGAAAGCCCTGAAATAACATCTAACCCAACCTTTAATGTTACAGGTGCAGAGCCTGAGACCCAGAGAGGGGAATGGACATGTTTAAAGTCATCCAGAGTTTTTAGAGCCAGGTCTGGGCATAGTAAAATCTAAGCTACTCCAGAGTGACAGCGAAAGGAATAATTGTGTTGTATGCAGAGGACGTGCACTCCTGCCACTCCAGCCCTGGGATCTCTGTCCTCTCTGGGGCCAGCTGACGCTTTCAGCCATACACAGCTGAAAGGTTGTGTACAGCCCCCGGCCACCCAGCTTCCCCCTTGGAGCCAGAGAGAGGGTGGGATGTGGTGGCTTTCAGCACCAGCCAGATTGTGGACAGTTCCTACCTGCTCCGCTCTCCCTTGGAGGGGATTTATAGGTGCTTTCAGAACCACACAAGCTTCGGACAGATCCTGGTTACCCAGTGTCCCTGCTAGGAAGTTCTAGGGAGGGGTGTCGAGCAGTGGGGAGAGGGGTTGGTGTGTTGACTTCTATTATCAGGGGGCCCAGATGTAAAATGAATGCCTGTGATATTTATCCCTGTCATCACTAATAATAAATGGCCTGATTTGTCAAGCGGGGACAGATTCAAAGATGTCAATTAGGAAGAGAAAAAGCTCAGCTGTACTGTATTTATCTGCTGTGCAGATGCTTGGTGGAGGAAAGGACCCCAGAGCTTGGGGCCTCCATGCTCCACCCCCATCCTGTACCCACTGTTCTTCCACCTCAACTCCCCTGCCTCACCTTCTTTGTCTCCTTCTCTCTGCCTTTCTCTCTTTTCCCTCATATTTTGTCCCCACATCTTACTACATGTCTCTCCCTCTTATTTATTCTCTCCTCTCTCTCTTTTTTCTTCTCTCAACTCTTAACCCTTTCCTTTCTCCAGCCCACTGGATGATCTTCCTTTCACTGTCATTCTTTGGCTTACCTTTCTTTGCCTCCCCAAAATAATGCTGCATCTCCTCCCCTAACCTGCTGGCGGCTGTGACCATTGTCCTCCCAAACAGGCCTCCTCTGCAATCTCAGTTCATAAAGCATGTTCTGAATTCAGAGTGTGAAGTGGATGTAAGCCATTGGAGGAAAACTGGAAAAGCCACAAATCTGAAGGTTTTCACTTAAATTACAAACTAAACCAATCCTTTGTTAAGTTTTTGCTTTGGAAAATAAATAAGATCCCAGGGAATCAATTTGACCAGGTCCCTGAAAGTAGATTAAAATTGAAACTAGCACCTGAACCTAAACAAGAACTTCTCAATAGTGGCTTCTGTGGCCCTGAAGCAATTATGTCTGAGACCTGGGGTCCCAGTGCAGGACTTTCGCTGGCAGGTCAAGGGTTCAAAATAGCACTAAGAATAGTCCTCCTATATTTTTGTATCTTTCCAATTAAGAAGTCACAGAGGAATTCCTCTCAGAGTGGAAAACAACCCCACAAAGGCTTTGTACTCCAAATGGGGTCCAGGAGGGATGTGGGGATTTGTCCATTTTGGTATCTTTTATGGAGCCAAGGCAACTCGGGGGTGGGGGGGACGACCATGCATCAGCCCGCTGTACTCCAATCACCGGCATTGTGGGAAATTGTTGGCCTCTTCTAGAGTATACATCCCACCCAGACACCTCAAGCTGGGGTATGTACTCTCCTATCTCTGCTCTGCTAGCATCCATGACTTTCCTTTTCTGGGCAACAGTAAAAATGGTCCCCTGAATTATGGGATTCTAGGTCCAGAGCTGCTTGTATAGGTAGAGACCCCTCTTCCTAAGCCCAGTCCCACAATCTCTCCAGCCTACTCTGACTTCACGTCACAGAACACCAAAACTGACTGCTGAGATGGGGTTAGGTCTGAATTAGCTCGGCTGGAATCAAGGGCTAGATCCAAACTAATCCCGGGATGGCCCAGTCTACAGTAGAAAAGAAGGGGAAACCACATGGCCTCCGGCAGACAACTGGTGCTGCTAACCTGGCAGCTTCCCAGGCTTCACCGACTAAGTGCAGACAGGAGGCCCTTTAGCCACACCCTTAAATGTCCCTGCATCCATAAGGAAAGGAGGAGACCTGTCCCCACTGGTTATAACACTTCTAGACACCCACCCCACCTTCTGGTTTAACAACTGCCCATTCTCCTCTGCCTCTGCCACCCCCAGGTGTCAGCTGAGGACATACCCACTGATGTCCCTGAGCAGAAACTTCAGGCCTCTCCTCCAAGGACCAGAGTTTCCCAGGTATCCTTTCTTCTTCCAGGCTGCCTGCCCCGGAGGCCCAGCTGAGCCTTCCTTGACATGGTAGAATATCATCTATGGTTTCTCCAGTGGCCGTGATTACTTAGACCCTTTGAAAGGGTCCTGGGGCCAAGAATCAAGCCACCTGGCTCTAGCCCCAGCTCTCTGTCGCTGGCATAGACTTTGGATGGTGATTAGTAGTTTTCAAAACAATTCCATGTTCATGATTTTTTCTCTCATGATCTTATTTGATTCTCAAACAATCCTAGGAGGAAACAGAGATTATGTGGTTTTATCTCCACATTCCAGGTAAGGAATCTGACGTTCGTTCTGGAACCTGAATTAGAATCCAGACTCCTTGTCCAATGTTCCTTCCTCTGCTGCACATCTTCAAAATCTGTTCCAGAGACAGTCTGATGATGCTAAAATCATGACGAAATAATGCCTAAGGCTGATCTTGGAGTTCTTGGGGAGAAAGTTGTTGTAGACAAAGAAGTGATTGTCATAGACAGTATCTACATGAAGAGATATGTGAAGTCACTTGCCAATGGCTCCATTTGAGCTCACGAAGTCCGCAAATGCTCCCAGAGTCCGTCCGTTAGCTCCCAAAGCCAGCACAGACCGCCGAAAATCACTCTGAGCTGCTAACATGGCTGTGTTTTCTGCAAGCCTGTATCTTGCCTCTCTCTTTTGTATATATCACTGGAATAAAAATGATGACAAACATTTATTGAGCACAATGTATTCAAGGCATGGGGCTATATACTTCCCATGCATTATTTTGTTTATTAATCGCAACGATTCCATGGTATATGTACTATTACTTTCCCTTATTCAGAGAAGAATGAAGTTCAAGGGTGTTAAGTAATTTGCTCAAGGACACAGCTTAAAAGTAGCAGCCAGCATTTGAACTCAGATCTGTATTTCTCCAGAGCTGGAGCTTAGGACCAAATTTTTTCCTCCCTCTTGTGTTGAGGTCCAGCCCCAGGTGGAGGCCTTGGTGAAAGTGCATATGGAAGCAATTTTTCCATCAGCACCTGACCAAGGTTCTCTTCAACCCGGTGGTTGACGAAGGAGGTGTAATAGATACTGGCCTCTGTTCTCCTCTCTGGGCAGAGCTCCCTGCTCCACCTTGCAGCAGGTGCTGTTGCTGCTCCGTCCTTTCCCCTCTCATCCCCACCGGTTTTCAGAGCACGCTGGCCCTCCTGCCAGCATCTTCCTTCCTGTTCTGACTGCTGGGGTCCTCTTTGCTCACTGCATAAGGAAGACCGACAATGCCAGGAAATTAACACTTCCTAGGGGCAGCCTTCAACAGCAGACTGATGGGAGTTGGTGGAGAAACATCCCAGCTCCCTCGCTCCATGGGTGGCCCAACACAGGAGTGTGTTCTGCTCCAGCTCCCAGAGCTCCACTCACCCACCATGGTAACTGGCTTCATAACGGTCCTGCTGCCTTTCTTTACCTACTAATGTTCCTACACTTAAATACATGTTTCAGGGTTCACTCCTGGGGGAATCTTCCCCATTCTTAGCAACATCCTTGGTACCCAGAGCAGGAAAATGGCAGGGTGATCTGATCAGGGTGTGGATGCCATTTTCCTGCTCAGACCCCCTGACAGCTCCCCAGTGCCCTCCAGATGACGCTCAGAGTCTCTAGTTGGCATGCAACACCCACTGCACCTCAGGGTGCCCCTCTTCCCTCTGGGCTTCAGCCATGAGATAGCTTCACACAAACTCTAGGACTCTGCCCACACAGTTCCCTCCACCTGGCAGCTCACCATACAGCCCCACCTCTCTACCTGGTGAACATCTACTCACCTTTCAAGACTTTGCTCAAGGGTTACTTTCTCTAGGGAAGTCATTACTGGCAACTGCCCTCAGAAAAGTGATCCCTCTTGTCAAGGAACCCCAAACCTGAGCCCACCTCCACCCCAGGTCCTGTGATCCATCATGGATCTATCTTCGTTTGTGAGGCCACCTCTTCCTTAAGGGCAGAGGTCAGTCTCATTCATCTTTATCCATCAGGCCAGCCTCCTAACAAATGCATGTTGAATGATGACAATCTGTCTCTGAGATGGGAGGAGAAAGGGCAGGGGTGAGACGGTTCAGGTGGGCGGCTCTGGACCTCACCATGCAGGCAGTGGTTGGTTCTGCGATGGTCTCAAAGCCTGTCCCTGCCATGCTTCAGTAGCCCAGTGGCTGGTCCCAGAAAGTCACATGGGGTGCTCCGTCCCCCTTCCCCTCAGCCCTATCTGCCCTACCAGTCAGCCAGCGTCTATACTGGGGTCTCATTTGGACCCACCCACCCCAGGTGGTCAATGGAGATGGCCTGCTGCTCTGGAAGAAGCACCCACCTAGATTTAAGCCCACCTGGGACCTGAGCAAGTTGCATAGCCCCTGTTTTCCTATCTGAATCTCAGTTTTCCCACCTTTAATAGGAGATTAGAGGGTGGGAGGTGGGGGTGGGTGGGGTGGGGGAGAGTGGTGGGGACAAAAATGCAGACAACTGTACTTGAACAACAATAAAAAAATAGGGTGATAATATGAGTATCTCTCCCAGGGGCTCTGTGAGCAGACAAGAAAAGAACCACGAAAGGGCCCAGCATGTCCCCTAGAATGTGGGTGGTGCCGTCCGTATTGATTGTATGAGATATGGGAGGCAGGGAACTCACCAGGCATTAGGAGGGACTTTGCCAATTTTAGTCCAGTTTCTCCATTCCACAGATGGGCAAACTAAGGGTCAAAGAGCAGCCACCCTCCCAAGGACAGGCCTGAGGTTCTGAGCTCCTTGGCTATGTTTCTGCCACTGCACCAAGTGGACTCCTTGCAGCCATCATTGTTTAGCTGAAATGGTGTAAAATCTCATCTCCTCCCACCTGTCCCCATAGTTGATCTTTGTGGGAAAGTTATCGAAGCTCCCCCATCCATGACCCTAACCCTGGCAAGACTTCCCCACACCAGGCTGTCCACACCTGCACCTCTGTCCCACCTTCACAAGCAAAGATCTGTCCACTCCCCAGGTGGAGAACTCTAGGGCTGCAAGCCTGAGGGAGGTGAGAGGCCTAGCAAGACTCGGGGAGTCTGTCTCCCACGGTTCCCTCCACATACCTCAAGGTTTTTCAGCAACAAGGCCAGACCTGGAGACTCACTGAGGGGCTAAATGACCCCTTATTCATTGCAAATGTCTGCTGACCTCTTGATGCCCCAAACTCTAGGCTAGGTATTGGGGATCCAGAGCTATGCAGGTCATTATCTGGACCCTAAGATGCTCAGGATAGGGGTAAGGGGACCAAGCAAGCAAAGAAAGGCCCTTTTGTGTGAGGGTAAACACTTCTCAAGGCAAACCCCAGGAATGTGGAGACATGGGCAGCAGCAGCAGAGTCAGGACGGGCACTGGTCAGGAGCGCCTCCCTCCAGGGCTCATAGTCCACTCACCCTCTCACGGTAAGTTTGATCCCCACCGACAAATCTGAACACTGCAGGATCTACTTGCAGAGAGAACCCATTTATGAAGAAGGAAGTAGGGGACCATCCTCTCCCCTCCTCCAGCCTCTCCCTCCTTCCCATCTCCCACATCCCTAGCTCCTGCCCCCTCCCATTCTAAAATCATTCTATTAATAACTTGTGATACCATTAGCTTTTGCTGTCACCAGCACCAGCAACTCAGAAGCCCCTGAGAGCTGTCTGCAAAGACACAATAAATGAGAACTCTTAATTAACACCTTCCTTAACTAAATAAATTAACTTTATGCAGTCATGATGTCAGCAATGTGACTTGCGGATGACTGAGGCGACTTGGACAGACTCACAGGGCAGCTGGGCAGGCTGGCTTGCTGACCTCTGCAGGGCATCAGTGGGCAGCAGGGCTATAGGTGTGAGCATCTGGGGATAGCACCCAGGAAGGGCACCCAGGACCGGCAGCAGTTGGGCAGCTGTGAGGTGGCACACCAGACAGGAAGTCAGTCTTCTCCAGCTTTGCCTCTGCCTCTACCTCCTGAGTGGTCGTAACAAGCTTCTTAGCTCCTTTGGGCCTCTGTTTTCCTATCTGTAAGACGGGCTCCATCTGTTTTCATGCCTGTTTCTCTGTGAAGAGATGCTCTATAGGAAGTGGTCTTATAAATTAACTATAAAGTGCTGTGCTCAGGTGAGAGATGGTCATGACACCCCCTTCAGCTCCTGGAGAGTCAGCGCTAACTGGGCAGTTCTCCTGCACTCCCTTCACAACACACACACAGGAGAAATGGCCCCTGAGTCTCCAAGTAGCCCCGAGGCTCCCTGAGGATGCCCTGGGGACAAGGAGGATACCTCTAAGTTCAACATCCTCAGAAAGCCTCCAGTATCCACCCACTCAGCTGACTGGTGCTTAGAGCAAATAAGGTCAGGACAGCAGAGCGGTTCCCAATGGCTGCCATCAGACAGAAAATCTGTCCAGACCCCAGGCTGGCCCTGCCCGGATGGGAGAGACCCTCTGACCCAGCCCTGGGCTGACACCCTGAGATCAGGCCCAGGCTCTGACCCTGTCTTAGAATTCAGCCCCAACTCTGCCCCATCCCTGATCAAATTTTGCCTTCAGGATCCAGCGTGAACCCCCAGCCATTGCTAGAGATAGCCCTCGACCCCAACCTTTAGCCAAGCCCCCAATCCAGCCCGCTCAGGCACCGCTCAGGCCTTACACCAGGCCTGACCATACCCCAGCCCAGCCCCTCAGGGCCACACTGTGCTCTATCCTGTGTCAGCCTCGACCCTGGAGGGAGCAGAGAGGCCCCCACTGCGGCTGTGGTCCGCACCGCAGGCACCTTCCACAAAAGGCAGCACTGTCCTTGTCTTCCTGAACTGGGGGAACGCCCAGTTCTGATTCATTCAGTCAGCCACTCACTCCCTCAGCCAATACTCACTGAGAGCCTGTCACATGCCAGGTACCGGGCTGAGGGGGTCCAAGCAGACATGGACCCTGCTCTCCTGGGGATCCCAGGCTGGACGCAGATAGGATACGCTCCCTGGGCCTGTACCAAATGTTTCACAGTTACTGCTTCATTTCCTCCCAGCACACACACACACATACACACACACGCCACCGACAGAGTGAGGACACACCTTGAAAGGAACTTGCCAAGGGGAAGCTGACCTCAGGGAGTCCCTCCAGCCACCAAGTGGGCACAGGGGTGAGGGGGGTGCCCAGGATCTCTCTGTCCATCTGTGATGCCACCAGGAAACAGGTCCTTGCTGGTGGCAGTGGGAGCCCAGGCTGCGGCATTACTAATTGGGCCCACATGGGGAGGGGATGAGCAACAATGTCATCGTGTCCCCAAGTGTAGGGGCTGCCCCACAGGGACCCTGCCAGAGCCCACGTCTCTAGGGCCATGAAGGAGAAGCTGCAAGCGGAAGCTAGCTACGTTTTCGAAGGCCTGTCGGAGCGCGCTCTCTCAGTGGGGCTCTGAGCTCAGGCAGGATGTCAGAGAGGCTGAGGCCAGCAGCCCAGCCCTGGGCGTGCCTGGCTCGTAACACTAGGTCATAGAACCTTACTACTGCCTGGCCGCCTTGGCATTATGGGGTGCTTGAGCTCAGGGCCCCCTTGCAACCCACCCCCCACCCTGCACCCAGTTCAGCTCTCCTGACTTCCTAGAAGCCTCTTCCAACTTGAAGCAATTCCAGTAGGAGCCTGGACCTGCCCCCTCCTCCCCCCCGCCCCCGCGACTAGCTGTGCGATGTTGGGCAAGTCACACAGCTAACAGAGCCCTTCTCACATGACCACAGTGACATTAGAAACTATGATTATCCTTGGCTCAGGGCTGGGACACAGTGGGCGTCCGGCCATTGGGAGTGCGCCCATCTTTCCACCTCCTGTGCCACAAAGCCAGCCTTCCAGCCCCAGAGCCCCTGGGATGCAGCCCCCAGAATGGAAAGTGCCCTTGGGGGGGCTGATGCTCCTCACCCAAACTCCCTCAATAGCCTCCTCTTTAGATGGTCCTCTACTTCGGCTTGTATGCCTCAAGAGACAGAGCGCTCACTCTACCCTTGGCAAACTTTTGTGGCACAGCTCCATCTGAGGGAGATCGCTCCTGTTAAGTTGGAATGTGCCTCCCTGGAACTTCTCAAGTAGCCTGAACCCTGCCTGGCTCCTGGTGATCCCCTCCCCCTGCGCCCATCACCAGGGCCCTGGCCCCAGTGCAGCTGTCTCTGGGTTTTCAATCAGAACTCCTTGGGAAAGGGAACCTGAGGACCACGTCAGCCCAGGACATCTCTCCTCTTCCCCAGCCCTGACACATCCCCCGCCTCCCCAGCCCTGATATACCCCCCTCCTCCCCAGCCCTGAGCCTCCCCCCTCCTCCCCAGCCCTCACACAGGGCTCACCTGGTGCCCAAAACCCTCAATGCCTCTGCTCACATGGAACTGGAACATTACAGCCCTAACAAGTGTTCCTTCTCCTATGCCTCCATTTCAGAAGCTGGGACTGTTTACTCAATTCATCCAAAGGAATGACATCCTAATGGTGAATTGTGGACACCAGGGCATCTTGGTAGGAGGGAGATTTGGGGATAAGAACCTCCAACCACACTTCTCTTCAGGGTAAGATTCCCTGGGCATGCTTTGGAACCCGAAGCCTGTTCTTCAACAAGAGAGCTTAGCCAAAGCAGCTAGGAGAGCGGCAGCTCTAAGGATAATTCTGAACCAGAGAAGGAATAAGGGGAAGGGATTGATTTTTGGGTCCTCCTGGAAACTGGGATCTGAAATCGATCTGGAATTAACAGGCAAGGTGTGAAGTGGCTGCTGCATCCCCATCTCCCCCAAGCCCTCCAGGTTCCCAGCTCTTTCCTGGAGGAGGGACCCTGTGGCCTCTGTGCTACCTCCCACCCTCTCTCTGCCTTCTGGGGCCCTGGTCACAGCTCCTGAGGAGTCCAGATGGCTGTACCTCTTCCAGGGCCTTGTCACCTGTGCAGGGCCACAGAATGGGCTGAGAAGAGGGGGACTGGTGGGCAGGGCTGGGGGAGGAAGCAGGAGGCCCCCGCCCAGGTCCTCAGCACAGCATTTGGAGCAGCCTGGACTCCTTGGTGTCACCCTGGCCAGGTAAAAGGCAGCTTCTAGGGGTCCTTTGTAGCCCCAATACCTCCGCCTCAGGGAGGAGGATGTGGTAGGAGCTTCTGGGAATCTGAATTTCCTGAGGGCCAGCACAGTAGGGGCAGAGAGCTGCCTGCCGTACATTCCTGACCTGCCTATTGGCCAAGCCTGGGGGACATTGGCAATTGGGACAGTTTAGCTTAGCATGAGCCTAACCACTTTCCCACACATTTCTGGGAAGAGAGTGGCTCAGGGGGGTTGCCTAAAGGGGGAGGGGGTTTCAGAGAAGTGGGGCTATCCCAGGAGAGCCATGGCCCTGCCTTGAGAAAGCCCAGGATAATGGGGGCTCTTTGTCTTTTCTGCCCCTCTCCTGTGCTCTGTGAACTTGGAGGATCCCCTCCCCTCTGGGTCTCCAAGCCCCACCTGTACTGTGGGGGTGGGACCAGAGGGCCTGACCAGGTCCTGGGCAGGGTGTGTGGACTCTCAAGGCTTGGACCATGACACCATTTAGGGTTTTCCAAAGTGGGCAGCAGGCTTTGCCAACTCTGCATCCCAGAGGCCCCAGGAGAAGCAGGCTGGCAGCGGGGACTCATCTGGGGCCTTGCACGCTAGTTCCTGGGCTCCCGTTCTCTCTCCTCTGTCCTGGGCTAGGATACCTGGAGGGACTAAGGAGCTCTGGGGCTTTGGGGCCTGTTGGAGCGACCAGAGGAGAGTGTTTGGGCCTTCCGAGAGCTTCACGGGCCCCAGGCTGGAGCACAGGCTGGTGGCAGCAGGTCCCCACCCACCTGCAGCAGCACAGAAACCCAGAGGTTCAAACATAGGCCCTGTCACCTCTTCTGACTCCAGATGGACTCCCTGAGCTACACCCCCAACACAAGTTCTGGGGGACCCCTGGCTGAGAGCCCCACCTAACAGTCCTCGCAGTTAGCTCCCCACCTGGCCCTGCTCCTAGAGCTGTCACCTCTTGGCAGAGTCCAATGGCGGCAGCCAAGGAGCCTTGCTCTGGGAGGTGATAGGAAAGGTGTCCTCCTCTTCTTCAGTGACCCAGTAGCTGAGACCTGAGCCAGAAGCATCTGATCTCTCTTCCCCTACCTCTTCCCTGTCTCCTTCTTCCCCTCTTCCTCCACCTTTCCTACTTTCCTACCCAGTGAAGGATAAGGTTGTTCTAACATGACCACCTATGCCCTTTGCCAGATTGTCAAGTGGTCAGACAGAATATATGCATCCTTCCATCTGCCCACCCCTCCCCCAGCCATCTAGACACCAACCCAGGCCCCCAGCCACCCATCTGGCATGCCCTCTGTCCGTGGTGTCAGACCAGGGGCTGTACAGACCAGAGAGAAGTCCAACAGAGCCTCTGTCCCCAGGGGGTCCTAGGCCAGCCCGAGAGAGTGGGCATGGACACGGCCAACCCCCCTGGGGCAGAGCAGGGCGGACAAGGCCCCAAGGTGCCCAAGCACTAGCCTCTACTCTTCCCAAAGAGACATGGGCAAAGGCACCCTGGGGTGCCCTGTCAGTCCCGGTACCCACCATTCAAGGGGCCACAGAAGTTCTGAGCAGAAGGACCTCTGGATATTATCTAGGACAAGCCCCTATCGGGCAAGAGAAAAGTAGCCTGCCGTGTGAAGAGAATAGTGTGAGCAGAGGTTGGTGATATGATAAGCTTGTCGAGGCACAGTGCCTGAAGGCAGATGGGGGACAGAACGGCCTGGCTAAGGGGAGAGAGTGCAGGGAGCCTTCTAGGTGTGGGGAGCAGGTGGCTACCCCTATTGCTGTCACCTGCATTCCATCACCAGCTCCTGCTCCTGCCCTGTATGGTTCACAGGGTCACCCCAGACCCACTGATTTGCATCTCTTCCTTGCCCTTCAAAAGGCCCCTCTCTCTGGCCAATTGGCTGGCAGTCGATAGATGCATCCACAATCTCCATTACATCTCCATTTCCCAAAATTCTTTCCCTCGTTTTTCTTGCTATAAGACAGTTTTTAAAAACGAGTCCCTGAGCTCAGCCCTTTCCAGCCTCGTTAATTTCGTGCCCCACCTCATTTGTTCAGGGGACCTACTTTCCCTTGCCCGCTGCCGCCTTCCTCCCGCCGGCTATATTGGGATCTCTGCTCCGTCCTCGGTAACCTTGCCTGCCGCTCAGAGTTCTGAGGGTTTTTCTCTGCCAAGCGACTCTGGACTCGAAGGAACCGCAGAGGTCATCTGTTCACATCCAACCCCTCCTCGTGCCTGAGGCTGGACTCCCTTTCGCTGCACCCCTGCCCAAGGTGATCTGCTCTCTGCGCGCTGTTCACGAGACAGCCTACGTCACTGCAGGGAGGCCTGCACTGGGCCCAGGTTCTTTCAGAAAGGTGGAACCCACCTGGGACTTCTTGCCATCTGCGCCGTAGTCCCCCTGTGCACTTTGTCTGAGTCAGGTTTCCCAGACAATACCATCATCCCCCAAGAGCAGGGGTCATGTCACGTGTTTCTCAGGGTCCCTGGGACCACGTGTTCTTTTGGTAGCTTGGTGTATAAGACCATGTGACAAAGCACTGCCCTTTGCTTGTGTTCCTGCCAGTGGCAGGACGCTCACTCCTGTCACTGTGTCTCCAGCCATGGGAGTCAGCACTGACCTAGAAGCTTCTTCCTCATTTGAGCTGAAAATTGCCTCCTGTCTGTCTCCATCTCTGCTATCTCTGCCTACAGGAGTCACCCAGGGCAAGCAGAAGCCCTCTTCCCTAGGACAGACCTTCAGACGTTTGAGAACAGCTGTCACATTCCCTCCAAGTCCAACTCCAGAATTCCTTCAGTCCTCCTGCCCCCGGCCTGGCTTTTGCAGCCCTGACACCTCCCACCTTTCTCCAGGAGTCACATGGCAGTTTACTGATGTCTGTCCAAGGGTGATATCCCTCCAGCTGTGGCCTGAGCAGAGCGGGACAGATGTCACCTGTTAATGCAGCGTGACCTTGCACAAGAGCTGTGGCAGAAGCTGCTCACACCGTGGGTTCCTGAGCTCCTCCTCCTGCTTCCCCCAGGGAAGCCAGGTGATGAGCAGGCCCCCTCCATCCATCTCAGGGGTGCAAAGCATGCAGGGGTCAGGGTCCTTCCCACCCGTGAACCCCCAAAGCAGCCTCTGCCTGTGGTCTCCACACCTCACTTCCCTCTCACTCCTCACCCCAGGATTGTGCCATGCCTGCACATACCAGAGAAGCTGCTCTGACCAGGGTCACCACCAGCCTCCCATTGTCACCCTGGGCCCCTTGATAGCAGCTCCCATTGCTGGCTCTTTTCTCTGGGGATGCACAGCCAATTCCAGTCCTGCTCCAGCTCCCAGGTGACGCTTGTTCCTGTTGGCAGCTCTGGCTCTCGGTCGGCACCCTTGGTGCAGACCCACCACAGATGTGCACCCCCCGCCTGCCCCTCCTCACCCTGCACTTACTCTGGCCTGTGCCGTGGCAGCAAAGACTCCAGGTGGACCACTCCCCGGCCTACATTTCTCACCTCCCCTGGGCCATGAGAACTTTTGCCACTCTTCAAAACCCTGCCTCTCTTTCAAGATCGAGCCCCAGCTACCCTCTTCCAGGAAGCTTTGCACACTGTCCCCAGGTACCACCTTGTCACTCAGAGTGCCTGCCAGCCCTTGTGCCCTCTAGCTGTAGTGGTCCCGCCCTCACCCTCCGGATGGTGCAAAGTGGAGGAGCATGGAGACCTGGGGCAGATCATGTGGGCTGGCGCCAAGGGCTCTGCCCAGGGGGTGGAGCCCATCGGACAAGGCTCTTTGGGATTCGGATTGAGGACGTGGCCAGAACTAGAGCAAGCAGGATGAGCAAGCAGGATGAGCAAGCAAGCGGAGGGAGAGGCAGCCCCGGGAGATGGGGGAGGGGAGGGGAGGAAGGCCGAGCTGCTGGCCCTGGCTTCACCTGACTTTCCTCCTGCTGATCCCCTGTATCTTCTGGGCCCTTGGATGAACCTCTGGCCTCTGTGAGTAAAACACTCTGGTGCTACAAACAGAGGAAAGCTCTGCTTCCTGCAGGCTCCTACGAAACTTTTTCATATCATGGCCTATAACATAAGACCCTCAGGTGTCCTGAGCTCCTTGTGGGACTTCTTCCCCCTGCTAACCCAGGGCCTCTGCGGGGAAAGTGCTGAGGAGACAGACAACCCCAGAACACCAGGCAGGCACACGCAGGAGCGTGGAGCGCAGGGACTGTCACGGGGGCTGGTCAGGATCATGTGCATGTCCCCTGTCCCCAGGGCCCCTCCCAGCCCACACACAGCCAAGTACAAAGAGCAGTCCCAGCCAGCCGAGGCCCTGTCCAAGCTGGGGACGAGGCTGAAGATTTCTCGGGGGTGTGGAGGCAGGAAAAAGGCTGAGAGGTGTGGCCTGGTCACATGTGTTGTTGACAAAGGAGGAAACTGAGGTCCAGAGATGGTGGCCGAGGCCAAGGGTGGAAAGGGCCGGGCAGGGCAGAGCGCAGAGCCGGCTCCAGACAGAGGCTCTGTTTCCAGTGCATCTTGCAGCCTCTCTGGGGAGATCTTGTTTCTTCCCAGTTTCTTCATGACCTTGGACCAGTCACCTCCACTCTCCCCACCTCATTTCCCCTTGCATTTTAAAGAGACTGAAAGTTCAGTATCAGGGAAGTGGAACTGGGAGTGCTGAGCCACTGTCCGGAAGCAGGCTGTGCAGGGGGAGCAAGTCAGGTGACACTCCAGGGCCAGAGCCCCCTGACATTTCAGCAGGGTTTGGGGTTCCGGGGTTCAGAGTTCCGTCAGAGGAGACAGAGCCTGCCTGCAGCCTGTGCTAGGAGGGCCCACTCAGGACTCCTCACCTACAAGGCATGAGCTCCGCGGCCGCCCCAACTCCCCACCAGCTGCTCCCCAAAGTCTCTGAGTCCCACAGGTGCCCAGGAGCAGCCTCTCCAGCAATTGCTCATTCTGACACATCTCTTTGTCGCTCCATCACCTTCCCTCGGAAGGGGAGGGGTGTGTGTGTGCACGCATGAGGGTGCAAGGGCGTGGGACATCTGAGAGCTTGTCTGTGTGGATAGAGGGGGTGTGGGTGAGTACCTGGGTGTGGAAACCATGAGAGAATTTGCACATTGCTCAGGGGGTGTGTGACCAAGGACAAGATTGGAGGCCCGCCCCTTGGTGAGCAGAGCAAGAACCAGCGCTGTGTTAGGGTTTTCACCTGAGGAATCAGACCCTGCCTTCGAGATGGCAGAACTACAGACTCTGCTGTCTGAGCCACACAGCAAATGGCAGGAAGCAAGGGCTTGCCGCCCCTCAACAACCCCAAGGCTCTGAGAGGGTCACCCAAGATTTGTCCAAGGTCAGCGATGAGGTCAGCACGGGACCTGAGTTGCCTGGCTCCTAGGGTGTGAGGCTGCCCCTTCCTTGGACCATTTGCTTCCCACTCCACCCCGACTCTGAGAGACTGGCTGAAGCTGGGACTGAAACCAGCTACGGTGAGCTGTGGGACCCCTGCCCGGCCCCGCTGAGGACTGCGGCCTGTGTACCACAGGGGCACAGGGCCTTCCACATCCTCAGCTTGCCCTCCCAGCCTCGGTCTTCCCTCCACACCTTCAGCCTGTCTGTCCTTTTACTGTGAAGCGCAGCCTTGGTAGGAAGAGGCTCCCACTTCAGCCCTCTCCACCCCTTCTTGCTGAGGAGCAGGGGAGCAGGCAGGTGACAGAGGGCAGCCCAACAGACAGCTGGGGCAGGAGAACGCAGGTAATTGGTGGGGGGGGGTCCCTCGAACCTCTGCCCCCCACCCAAGAAAGGTGGAGGGAAAGAGCACTGCGGCTCTCCTCCCCACCACCCGTGCCCTCTCCCCCCACTTCACCCCCGCTGCCAACAAGAATAAAATTGGAAGTTGGCCTCGGGCCATGGAGAAGGAAACTGGGTTCCTGCTCCTGTGTCAGAGGGTGGTCAGCAGCCACGGGTGTCAATTTTCCAGCCACTCCCGCACTCATGTCCCCATTTTACAGCAAAAGAAAGAGTCCCAGAGAAGAAAAGCACGTGGGAAGGCCTTCTCGCTGGACTGGCCTATCGTCATAGAGAATTCCCAGGGGGCTACACGTCTGCCCCTCCCAGCTGGGCAGGCTATATTTCCGGGCGGGGGGGGGTGGGTGTCCAGAGCATTTCTGTCAGCCCTGGAGTTCCTCGTGAGGGCCCAAGACTTGCTGGCTGGAGGGGGCACATTCCCACAGGCGCCCTGTAGCAGGGGGACCATCTTATCTCAGTTTGCCCAAGACTTTGCTGGTGTTCACACCGAGAGCCCTATATCCCTGGAAACCCCCTCATCTGGGGCAAAAGAGGACAGCTGGTCACCCTTCTTTCACTTCTTGGCAGCCCCTCCAAGGGGCCCCATGTACAGTGAGACCAGCCTGGAACCAAAGAGGGTGAGAGAGAACCTTAGAGTCGTCAGCTTACTGCTTCCGCCTTGGCTCATTCTAACCAGTCTCTGCTTAATTGTCCCAGCTCCCAGGAGCTCACCACCATATCGGGCAGCTTGTTTCTTATGAAGCATCTCTAAGTGCTAGAAAGTTCTTATAGCAAGCTGACAGCTGCCTTCCTGTGGCTGCTTCTCCCCCTCTCTTCCCCTGCCTTCGTCCCACTCCCGTAGCATCTCCTAGGTCACTGCCCCTCAGCCAGAGCTCACACCCCCTCGGGCACCCTGGGCACGACTTCTCCAGCCATGAATCCCAGGCCCCTCCTCTTAGCCCAGCCTTGAGGTGCTGGTGACAAGCAGAGAGTGGACCCACATGCAGCCCACTCCCACCCTGCTGTCCTCACACCTCTCTCTGCTCCACACCTTGGCAGGGCTCCCCGTCGCAGCCAGCCTCTGCTACAAGTCCCTGGGGCCCCAGCTGCCCCTTCCTGCAATCTCATTCACAGGCCCCCATTAACTGAGAGCCTACTACAAGCTGGCCCTGTCCCCATGCCGGGGTACAACACCAACCCAGACAAGTGCTACCTCTCACCCCTCGGGGCTGTGGGTCTCCCGCACACACCACAGACTGCTGCTTTGAGAGCCTGGGGCAGGGTGGGGGGGCGGCTGTCTGGAGGCTGTGCGGCTCTCACAGGGGCAGGCACCTGATCATCTCCGGGCTCAGTGTCACCCTGAACAGGGTAAAGGCGGGAGAGAGGGCTCCCGGGAGGGGAGCAGAGAGGGGCATAGAGGCAGAGCAAGTGGGGGGAGCACTCTAAGTGCAAAGGAGTCTTTGCGGGAGTGGTGGGCCCCGATTTGTGGGAAAACACTCACTCTGGCCACTGTAGGGAAAACAGACAATGTAGGGAGGCAGGGATAAATAAAGGTAGGGACAGTGGGGGCCAGTGCTGCCATCCAGGGAGAGATCACAGCAGCTCAGAGCAGGGTCGTGGCAGAAGTCTGGAGAGAAGCACAGACTCTAGACATATGTAGGAGTTAAACCGGGCCGGATTTGTCAGTGGGCTAAACACGGGGAAAGAGGAAAAGGCGGTGAGCAGGTGGGTTCCCTGCCCCCACCCATGCTGCTCACACACTCTCAGCTGACGTCTCTTCATATGATGTCTCCTCATACCGGGCACACCTCTGTGCCTTCCCAGATGCACCTGGGGAGCGGAACACGCGTCCCTGGCCCCACTACACCAGGCACACAGGTGGCTCTGGGAGCCAGGCGTGTGGGGGTGGGACCCCAGACAGTGCCACAGCCTGCTGAACCCACTAACCAACTGGACCACAGCTCTCAGAGACCTTCAGCGGTTCTCAGCTCCAGGATGCCATCAGGGTCTCGGTGAACCCCCCAGTAGTCCCCTGACCGCTGAACTTCCAACCCCTACGGGTTGCGCAGGGCAGAGCTTTTGTTCAGAGCTCCCCAGTTTATCCTGATGTTCGGAGGGGCTCCAGAGCCACGGCTCCAGTCCAACCCCATGTAGTAGGGTTGGGGAAACTGAGGCCCAGAGAGGGAGAGTAATCTACCCTAGGTCACACTGCATGTCTGCAGCAAAACCAGGCACAGATAGAGGTTTCTGGCCCTGCCCTCGGGTGTCCCCAGTCCTCCGGGACCCCAGGCATTGGGAGAGGAGGCATGAAGCCCCTGGGAGAGGGGCGTGAGCTGTCCTGCCCAGGGCGCACCTGCCAGTCCGTCAGACTCCTGCCTGAGCTCCGGACGGAAGCAGCGCTCTCACCCCTGCCCTGCGTCTCCAGTCTCCCCCACGCCATAAACCTGTCTTGTAAAAGCCGATGAAAGGCCTGGCTGTCAGCCACAAAGAGCCTTCTCGGGCCTCCTCCCTAGTCGCATGTGGCTCCTGGAGAAAGCAGGAGGGGGCAAGATGCTGGCATTCAGCTACTCTGTAAATCTACAGGAGATATTTTTTATCACTTCCCGACATTCTGCTGTAAAAGCCACTCAGCTGCGTTTACAAATTGTAGAATTCATATGATGTCAGGGACCTGGCTAATGGCCTGAGTAAATCCCGCAGGAACAGAGGGGGCCCTCCCAGCTCAGCTCCTGTCTGGCTGTGCAACCTTTGGCAACCAAGGCAGCCTCCGCCTCCCTGGCCACAAAATGGGGATGCAGGTGGCTGTGAGGATTAATGAGATCACACATGCACTCACCCAGCTCAAGGCCTGGCACAGAGCAGGCCCTCAAGTAAAGGATGGTGGCAGCAATGTGTACTGGAGATTGTTTGAGGCCAAGGATAATGAAGGATAATGGGTGCAGCACCTAAGGCCTGGGTTCTCAGTCCCCAACTCGCACCTGTCTGCCATGCAGGCACTTTTGTACCTCAGGGCACCCTCCTGGTGAGAATGCTCTGGGAACACCAGGGCTTATGCACCTGGGGAGATTATCATCTTCTTTTTCTCCCCCTCCTCCTCCTCTCTCTCCTTCCTCCACTTCTCACACAGCAAGCTTTAGGTGCTCTCCCCACATAGAACTCTCGAGCCTTCCCACATTAGGACTGTTCTGGCCCTTAGGAGTTCAAGTTCAAACCCTCCATGAACTAACTGATTGGTTGAGGTTCCCCGGATCCTGGATTGAGAAGGATTATGAGGCGGCTTCCAGGTGATTAGCCATGTCTGCCCTTGACCTTGAAGAGGGTGGGGCAGCCCCAGTCTTCATGTTTTACCCTCCTTTCAAGTTCCAACCCTCTCATCCTATAGATGAGGACACCGATATTTAAGAAGGGGAAGGCTTCAGGCCAGGGAGGTTGCAGGGAGGGGTGGGGGGTGCTGATAGTTCTTACCCACCCACTGCATGCTACATGCCAGCCAGCATGTCCACTCATGGCCCCTCCCAACAACCCCAGCCACTTGACAAAGGGTCTGAGGCTGGAGAGGTGACCCAGCAAACTGGCAGCACCATGGCTTCCAGGAGCTATTGCGCTGGATCCCGGGGTCTCAGAGCAAAGACAGCTAAAGAGCAGGTCCTCAGCACAGAGGGGGCCGGAGGGGTAGGGGCAGATGGCGTGGTGCGGCAGGGGCTTCAAGGACCTCAGGGGGGGAGGGGGAATCATTTCGGGCAGGAAGCTTTCTCTGGCAGGAGTTTCTCCTCTATCACCTGAGAAGTAAAGCAGAGTCAATTACTAGTAGTCCTGGAAATGCCAATCATTGCTAATTTGAGCAGTGCTGGAAACTTTTCAGAGAGCTTTCACATCTGTGATGTTGCTGCAGCTGCTGGGAGGCCCGGAGAGCGGGCAAGGGCCGCTCAACGGGTCCCATTTTGGTCCCATTTCGTGGAGGAGGAAGTGCGGCGGAGGGGGTCCTGGCTCGCGGCGGCGCCCGAGGCTGCTGCCTCCGGGGTGGGAAGGCTGGGAGCACGCACTGCCGGGGCCATTATCCCATGCTTCTTAGCCTACTTTCTGGAGAAAGAGGGCCACTGTATGCCCCTCCTCATGGTCATCTTCCCCCAACCTGCTCTGCGCCAGCGCTGTGCCGGGGCTTGCACGGGCCACCTCTCAGGAGCCACAGAAGGCAAGCCCCCATCAGTCCCATTATACAGACAAGAAACTGAGGCTCAGAGCAGCTGAGGCTTCAGCACCGAGACAGTAACTCCAAACGTTTGCTCTTCCAGCTACAAGCCTCTGTGGCCTTTGCTCTCCTGCCTACCCCCACCCCCACACCTCCTCCCATCAGGTCAGGGAAGCTTCAGCCAAATGTTGGCACAGAAACCCACACAAGGCAGAAAAAGTCTCCACCCAGCCTCCTCAGCTGAAAATGGTGGAGAGAACAAAAGCCCCTCTCTCCTCAGTCATTGGGTAAAATGGGGTCACGGATATGAAGCTCAGACACACTTGATTGGTTTGCCCCCCGTGATGCTGCTGCTTCTGCTAAGTGACATCATACGAGATGAAAAACAGGGTCTCGAGGACCTGCCCCTGCCATAGCCAAGGCAGGCACTGAGGACCCAGGGGACTCGAGGGCTCAGGGGAGATGGGAGGATGAGGTTTTACATTTTCAGCCAGGATCTCGTGAGGCCAGAGCCTGCAAGGGCTGGCTCTGGGCTGGAACCAGACCAAGGCTGGATCCAAGGCATCTCAGGGCAGCCCAAGTGGCTCTGCCTCTAAGCCCAGGTCCTGCCTGCGGGGGAACCCATCCCCCTCACTGTCATCTCCTTGGTTTGCTAACTCAGTCCATTTCGGGGCTTTCATGAAGCACCAGGGAGGAACCCGCCCCCGAACAGGAGCATGCAGGGAGAGGAAAGCTGGAAGCAAATCAAAGGACCTGGTATAGCCCGGCACAGTGGGCCCACCATAAAAATTTTGATGAATACATGACTGAGTGATTGTGTGAATGAAGATTCCTGGCCTCTCTGCTTCTTCATCTGTAAAATGGGAAACCAACCACAACCCCACAAGTTTGTTGCAAGATTCAGAAGCAACGTGCACACAACACTTCTCACAGAGGGTGCCCTGAGCTTTATAAGCAGCGGCTCTGAGTATAAGGAAGGACCTTGGCCCTCTCAGAGATCACAAGCTAATTGCCTCTCCATGGTTGGCCTTCACCTTCAGCTCCTGAATAAACCCCAGGTCAGCCTACAGCCCCTGAAACTCAATCATTGTCCAATAAGGTCCAGGGGCTTTGCGCACGCGCGTACACACAATTGGGAACAGATGTTACAGAAAATCAGGATGACCTGGATTTGAGAAGTTCTGCATATATTTCTGCGTTTTGTTTCAGAAAATGAAGTCATCCTGTGTGGTACAAGTCAATACAAGTATAAATGTCCGCCGGCCCAGCCAGCCTTCGGTGTAAAGGAGGTCACGGTGGTATCATCCCCCAGATAGCACCAGCTCGCTATCTCAACTGCAGAATCGAAGCCCCCCCGACCCCCCCCCCCCAGCCCGGGAAGGCCTGGGAGAGCTGAGGACAGGACAGGCCTCTCCCAGGTACTTGTGCCCAGTCGTTCTGTGGCCCAGTGAGAAAGGAGCTGAGGTGACAGATCTGATCTCTTCCTGGGGCCAGACTGGCTGGTTCTCTGTGCCATGCAGACCCTTGTGTCCTGGCAGACACAGAGGGCTGGGGATGCTTCTCTGCCTGGGTCTGGGACATGCTGGGTGACCAGGGAACTGGGCAGCCCCTCTTGGGAGCTCCACATCTCCAAAGTCCCTTCAATGTGGCCCACTATCCTTCTCTGATCTCGGCTTTTCCTTTGCCAAACATCCTCTGAGTGCCTGTTCCGTGTCAGGCAGAGTGGGGCTGGGCAGAGTGGGCCGGCCATGGCCCAACAGCTACGGCTCAGTCCTGTGGACGGACAGCCCCAAAGTGGGGTCTGCCCCACCAGGTCACTGCCCAGATCAACTCCAGTTGTTCTTGGGGCTCTGCAGATATGCCTGGGGCTGGGGGGCATGATCAGTGACCTGGCCTCGTGAGGTGGTGTGGTGTGAGCTGAGACCGATGGATGAGTCCAGGTGTTGCAGGGTGGGAGGGAGGCAGGGAACAGCCTTTGCAGAAGCCTGAAGGTACAGAGAACAAGACACATTCAAGAAAAGGAAGGAAAGTCGTGTGTTGGGGTGCAGAGATTCAGCCACAGGCCCCTGCTGGGGGGCGGGCTCCAAACCTCACCCCAGGTTCCCAGCTCCCAATTCTCCTCACCCTGCTTTGTCCCTCGCAACCATGTATGAAATTTCTTTTCCACATGCGCACCCCCCTTGCAGATTGACTCTGCAAACGGGTGCCCAGGGCTTCTCCTGACCTTGCCATTGAGCAGGTGCAGTGCGACTCGGGCTTGGCCTGCCCCCGCATGCCCCCAGCAGCCACACTCAGAGGGAGCCTGATGGCCCTGCCAGCACTGGTGACTCAGAGCAACATTGCACAAACACAATGACATCTCCAAAGCCATGGCCACTGTGGTGTGATTAGCAACTTACTGACCTTGGCAGTGGGCACAGGGCTGGGATGAGAAGAGTCTGTGAAGAGCTGAGTCACAGCACCTTGTGTTTTACCCCCAGAAGATAAGAGATAGGTACTTGAGGCTTAAGGTTTAGAGCCCAGAAGCCAGAGCAGGGCACCTTGCGCTGCAGGCCCAAGCTCTCTGAAGCCTGACCTGAGTCCCCCATTGTCACCACCTCCAGGCAGGCCACCCTCCTCTCTCCATGACCCTGGCTGTCCTTGTCCCCATTAGAGGCTAAACTGGGAGCTTCGTTAATCCTCAAGGACTCAGGGACCTGGACTGAGATCACCCTGTCCCCTAAGAATCTGGCGCTGGGGAGATTGACGGCAAATAACTCTAGGTGAGCTCGAAGGCCGCAGCCTGCAGTAAGCAACCCTGCCTCCCACTGGGAAAGAAAGCCTTGCTTCTCAGGTTTAAGGAACAGGGAGACAGAAGGAGCAGGGAGGAGGCAGAGACAAAGAAAGAGAGAGAGAGAAATAAATGTGGCGTCATAGCTCATGACTTGTCTGCATCTTTAAAGGCATCTCATCTGTCTCGCTCTGCCCAGCACCCAGAACAGAGAGTGACCCAGGGCAGGAATTAATGAACATTTGTTAAATGAAGGAAGGAGAAGAATCATAAAGCAAAAGAGGAAGAATAAGAGAAAAACCCAGTAGCAGGTCCAGAGAGGAGCTAACCCAGGTCATCAGGTGTCTCCTGTGAAGGGGGAAACCAGGTGCTGGTTCCTTCCTCACCCACACCCCGCCCAGCTAGGCTACCCCAGCACCCACGACTCTAGCCAAAGCCCTGCCCAGCCAGGAGCTGCACCTGGCGACTTGCTCCTCCTCCAGGCCCAGGTAGCAGAGGGCCCAGAGGGGCAAGTGGGCCAGGACAGCACCTCGGCCCAGTCCTCAGGGTGGCTCTGCGTCAGCCCTGTGCGGAGAAGACAAAGCATCCATGTGGGCGTGTGTGACTTATGGCTTTAATCTCCCTGATAGAAGGCCTTTAAAGATTATTTCAGGGATGAAAAAAATAATCCTGGGTAATGAATCATGGCCTTAAGAAGCTGATAAGCAGCAGGGAAACTGGTGGGGCCTGAGTTCCTGATTTAATTAAAGTCTTACAACAGATACTTCCTGAAACCTAATCCATTGTAGCCATCAAGGTGATAAAAAGACTGCAGGTTCCTTTGAATGAATTCACCTGCCTGTGACTCTTCCTCAGGCATCACTGCAGATGGCCAGTCTGGGATCTGCCAAGGACCACTGGGGGTGGAAAGCGCCACACAGAGACCCAGAGCCAGAGCAGACCTGAGCCTGGAGGACGCAGGCTCACTGCCCCTCTCTGGGGCTCAGTGTCCATGTCTAGCATCCAGGGAGTAAGAGATGAGGCCAGCTGGTCTCCAGAAGGCGCCCCTGAACTGGCCTTCTGGGTCCTGAGCCCCATGTTCCCTGAGGAGGTGAGGAGCGATGGGGGTGTCTCTGTACGGAAGGCTCTATCGTCTTGGTCCTGTCCACAGAACTAGTCTCCCTCAGCCCCGGTTTCTCTGTCTCCCTCTTCCCTGCCCTTCCTGCTCCCACTCAGCACATGACTACCTGGCAAAGGTGCAGTTGCTGACACCCTTGAGGACAGTGAGCGACCCTGGCCCTCTGGGCACCCTGGTCCAGCAAGGGAACAAGTGAAGGATGTGTACCAGCCAGAATGCGCCATGAAGAGCACAGCCTTCAGAGCCAGCAGGAGCCCTGCATCCTGTCGGACTCCACCACCAGACCCTGCAAAGTCCCCAGAGGGAAGCCAGGTGGGCTGGACCTGGAAGGACAGAAATGGAGCCCACGAGAACATGAGGATGGTGGCTGGTGGTCTCTACAACCTCAGAGCTGCCTAGTCAGTCATCAGGAAGTGGATCAGACAGGTGAGCGGGTGGATCGATGGACGGACGAGCAAGCGTCCAGGAGAAAAGGCTGAGCTGAGTGTGGACCCAGCCCTGCGCCCTGGCAGCCCACTCCTGCACCCTGCACTCACTGCAGACGTCTGAGCAACTGGTCTCAGCCCCTGTGAGGGCCAGCACCTCAGAGACAAGATAACCAGATCAATTTGAATTTCAGATTAATGGTGAATCATCTTCAGCATAATTGCATCCCAAATATTGTATTTATCGGTACATCTGGCAACCTTACTCAGGGTGTGTCGCCTGTGCCCTGTGCCTGACACAGAACCACCACAGAAGGAGGACCCTACAGAGGCAGTGTATATGAAGAGTCCCCCATGCGTGGCCTCCCCTCTGGCCCTAAGGCCCCTGAGGCTCCTGAGGACCCTGAAGCCTCTGGCTGGACTGGAGCCGGTAGTAAGAAAACCACTGGCTGTGATGGGGCAGCGCTGAGCCAGCTCCCCCACTGCAAAGCCCTCCCTGCCCAGTCTAAGGCTACCCGCAGGTCTGCTGGGGGCTGGCTGCCACCTAGTGGTCAATATCAGAATGGCATGCCATGGCACCCAGAGAAGATGGGGTAGGTCAGTGCCCCCCACAAAACAGCCTCCTTAAGCAAAATTAGGATTGTTATCCACTTGACAGAAGAGGAAACTGAAGCTCAAGGTCACCCAAAAGCATAAATCCATGTGCAGACCCCAGCATGGTCTTAGCCTGGTCCCTACTTCCAGGCTCCCGCTCCACTGTTCATAGCCACTAAGTGAGCCCCTCAGTCCCATGCTGTCATGTCTGTCCCCTGCTCACCAACCTTCAGTGGCTCCCTATTGCCATGGGATAAAGCAATCCCTTTTTCTGCTGCTGTTCAGAGCCCTCTACAAACAGCGCAAACTTCATTTCCCAGACTTTCTCCTGGAACTTTCCCCAGCCCTCCTAGGCCCCTTCCCACTAGGCCCCTTGCGCTCCAAGGCTGCATGCCCGCCCCGCCCCAGCCCTGGACTCCTACAGCCAGTGAGCACTGGGGAGCAGGCCTTGAATGTCTTCTCTGCCTGCACTCACACACCCTTGATAAGCTCACTTAATTTTGTACCTTTAACTCCCACTCGCCCGCCAAGTCCGAAGTGCATTCCTCTGGCCCAAGTCTCTGCCCTGAACTCCAGACTCACAGTGTCCACAGTCTACAGGGCACTTGCACTTGGAGCCTAACAGTTGACCCAGACTGAAAACGGTCAGAATGGAGATCCCAGACCTTCCTGCACATCCTGCGCCTGCCTTACCTTCCCATCTCAGGGCCATCTCCATCTCTCCAGGTGTTCAGGCTAAAAATCTCTTTCCCACACACCACATGTCCAACCCACCAGCAAAGTCTGTTGGTGCCGCCTTCAATATCAGCCTGAACTCCCCCCACCACTGCCCCTCCCCCACCCATGGAGGCCAGGCGTCCACACTCGCCCCTGCATGAATGCCAGCCGGTCACATTCACCATTCAGGGGCACTTGGCCCACTGCCACCCACCTGGACCACGACACAGGCCTCCTGGCTGGCCTCCCCACTTCCACGCTTGCTGTCCCCCACCATGTCACCTCACATAGTTATTCACCCATTCATCCATTCATTCAAGGACAGGCAAGGCCCCCCATTGTTATAGAGCTTCCGTGGAGGGTGTACAGGAGGCAGAACAGCCAACGAGGCATAGTCCATTATTTCATTGGAATCAGGATTGCTACTACACAGCGCAAGCAGAGGAGTCA
Source organism: Anoura caudifer (assembly GCA_004027475.1). Classification (NCBI taxonomy): domain Eukaryota; kingdom Metazoa; phylum Chordata; class Mammalia; order Chiroptera; family Phyllostomidae; genus Anoura; species Anoura caudifer. The sequence goes on along the minus strand of PVKU01000279.1, from coordinate 66,784 downwards.
CAAAAGCAAGCAGCAGGTGGGACCAACGTGCTATGAGGCACAGAAAAGAGTTTCCTGAGGATGGGGCATCTAATCAGTGCTCTCAAAGATGTGTCTGTGTTATTGGGATGTAGAGAGGGTGGCATGGGAGAGGTGGAGGGAAAGGGACTCCAGGAGGGAGAGGAACACACCTCACCTGGAGCAGCCTGAGCTGCGGGGAGTGGCCCAGAGGTGGGGTGTGGTGGGAGCCAACACTGGAGGGTCAGGCAGGGATAGACCCTTCTGGCCTGGAGGCCTCAGGAGGCGGTCAGGGTTTTATCCCGAGGGACACAGGAGCCCCACCTCTGGACAGGGGCTGGGGGTGTGCCAGGCCCTCATCCTTCAGGACCCTGCACCCCTTCATACTGGCTCGCCCACCCATTCCTAATTCTGTCCAAACAGGGGCAATGAGGGGGGTGTGAGACACTGGAAATACCAACAGTAGGTCAGTCTGGTGGCTTTGGTGCAAAAATCCTGAAGCCGCCTGTAAACCGGAGGCTCAGAGTCCCCATGTGCACCCATCCTGTACACTGGGTAGGTGCAGAGACCCCCGTGCCCACCCCAGCCAGTCCAGGCAACACAAGAGAAGGTCCCTCAGTCTGGCCTTGATGGCAGTGCTGGCCTTCTCAGAGGTAGTGTTGGATGAAAGGGCCACCAGGAGGGAGTGGGCATGTTTCTCAGGTGGATGGGAGTACTGTTCCCTGGCCTACCCATCCCTCGGAGTGGTCTGGGGTTGCCACAAGGGCACCCAGGGAGTGAGCGAGCAGTTATCAAGGGGCCTGGGGATGTGCTGAGGGTTGCAAAGAATCAGGGAAGGCTCCCTGGAGGAGGCGATGGGGAGAGCGTCTTGCATGTGGAGGAGGTGGCAGGCGAGCATTTGGCCGGGTTCAGGAACAGCAGGTTGCAGGAGGACAGGGGCTGCATCTGCCTGCACTGCGCAGCACCCTCCCTCTGCAGGGGCTCCTAGGTATTGGAGGATGGATGGAGTGAGTCAGGTCTGATTGTTGGGGGTGGAACAAGGTGGGAAGGACAAATGTGGCCTGATGGGGAGGGGGCTGGGTCCATAACAGAGGCTGGAGGCAGCACTGCATCAGCACTGGCTGCCTCGGAGGGAATGGGGCAGTGATGCCCGGGTCGCTGCTTCTGTCCAGCATGGTGTGGCTGCTCCCACATGGTACACATTTTGGAAGGAGCCCTCTCCCTAGCAGACCCAGCAGATCCCCAAGAAACCAGGCCCTCGGGGCAGAGAGGGGGTTCCCAGGGGTCAGGAGCCCCCTGGGGAAGCAGCAGATGAGAGACCAAGGGCAGAGGGAGGGTACCTGGATGGGGACTTTGAGAGGCGACACAGAGTCTAGGAAGCACTGGCTTCCAAGCAGGGGGCACCAGGGCTCAGTCCGAGCTCTTCATCCCTCAGTGCCTTGGTTGCCTCATCTGCCAACTGGGAAATCCTCCATCTCCCAAACACATGGGTGGATGGGGGTGATGTTGATGGATACAGGGCATGAACTCCAGGCCTCCTTTGGGGTGACCTGGTGAGGCTGGGGGTGGAGCCAAGCCTTACACAAGGTCCCTGACTCCCTTCTGCAGGAAGGACAGGGAGCCCTCCCACTCTCTGGCCTCCTCCCCAAAACTCACAATGACCCCATTGTCCCTCACCTGCCTGACCCAGCCCTGCCTGACCCAACAAGGATTGGTTGTGTCTTCCTCCTCCCCTGTGAGCCCAGGAGGAGGCTGGTTCTGAACCTCCTGGGCCGTCCAAGACGCTTACTCCCAAATGAGCGCTCAGCTCCCAGGTAGCCTCTGGTTGCTCTCGTTAGTCAGAAGGAAAACTGAGGGCCTCTCTGCCCCCACTGAGGACCTACGAGGCCACTGGGACCAGAGCTCTGCTCTGTGTCCTTGTCTCCAGGGGACGGACAGGGAGCTGCCCAGGTCCTGCAGAGTAGCCTGGCACAGGTGCCTAGGGCAGCCCAGAACCTACAGGTTATCTCAGAGCATGTGGACTAATTAGCTCAGGCTAGCCTAGGAGAAGTTAACCTGGGTTAACTCCCAGGTTAGCCCAGACTCACCCATCAATCCAGAACACATGTGTTAGCCAAGGTCAACCTTGATACACAAGGTGTCCCAGAACACTGGGTTAGCTTGGAACCCCTGTTAGCTCAGATGACCCAGAACTCAAAGGTTAACTCAGAACATACAAGTCAGACCAGGTTAGTTCATAATTGTTTACTAGGTACACCCAGGGTGAACTGAAACAAATATATTGGTCCAAAGCAATAGTTTATTTCAATTTTTTAAAGCAATAGAACCCTCTTCAAATAAAATCTCACCAAGAACCCAACCCGTAAAAGCAACCAGGGGGAGCTGCTATGGTTGGAGGTGGGGGAGGCCCAGCAGTGGGCTGCTGGCAAAGGTGCCACACTCAGGTCCAGGGAGGAGCCCTGCTTTGTGGCATTTGCCAGTTCCCAGGGTGTAAATACTTCGGGCTGATTTCCAGCTAGGAACTTCCAGCCACTGAACCCAGAGCTGCGAAGAGGTGTGCACGGTTGACTTCAGGAGCCAGGTGGGCCAGCTCAGCACTAGAGCCACCTCCAGGCGCTTCTGGGGAACACCCTGGGGCTCCAAGGCTCCCCATGCAAGGAGCCCGGCTCGAAGATGTGGTGGTCAGCCTAAACCTGGGGGTCTACTAAGCAGCTTCAGGCTTCTGAAACCTGACGGAAACCCAGAAAAATGCTTCCCAATCCCTGGCGAAAAAGCAATTGGGAAGTGAAGTCTGTGGAGATCTGGCTCCAGGAATTTTCCATGTGACTTTGACCGAGTCCTTTCTGCCCTCTGGGTCTCGGTCTCCTCATCTGTATAATGGAAGACCAGAGGGCTGGAAGTCAGCAAGCTCACCGTCGTTACTTCCCACTTCCACCCCCTCCCCAGGCATGGCACCTCTCCCCTGGCAAAGCCCCAGGCTGAGTCACTCCTCCCCAACCCCTTGTCCCCCACCCTCAGCCAGCTGGCATCCGAGTGCCGGGGCCCCCTTTGTTGGAGCTGCGTGCTCCGTGCCAAACGGGCAGGGGTCAGCCCTGACAGGGCCCGGCAGGAACAGAGCACAGTGGCTGAAGGAGTCACAGGAAGGTGACCCCTCACAAGCAACCAAAGCCCTGGAAGAGCGCAATCCATACTTTTATCCTTTAATTTAAAAAATGTAAATTGTAAAATACTTTGAACATGCAGGAAAGGACAGTTGGCCACCACCGGATTTGGCGGATGTTAGTATTCAGCCTGGTTCCACCCCGGAATGCCCCACTGCCTCCGGTCCTCCTGCTCAGCGCCCCTCTCCCTGTGGGTGGGTGTGGCCTCCCTGCCCCAAGCAGAGGCTCCTGGAGGACAGGAGTGGCTCTCTGTACATCTGCACTGTGCTCCTGTCACATGCTCACCCGATAGCTTATTTTGCTTTATAATCACCTGGTAGGACAGAGGTGAAGAAAGACGCATTCTCTCCATTTCACAGAAGAGGAGACTGCAGCCCAGACAGTGAGAGCATAGCACTGAGGAGGCGGGTCAGCACTAGCCCCCGTCTGTCCCTGACATGGATGCTCTCTTCCTGGTCAGTCCCTTCCCGAGGTGCCTGCTCCCGCTCTCTTCCCCTCAGGGCCTCCCAGAGGGGTTGTTAGTAAACAGGCTGAGTCAATGGGTGTAACTCCGGGTTATCCCAGGCAAGCGGGGCCACACCTGAACCCTGCCTTTGAAAATCCACCGAAAGAGTTGGTTGAGAACCAGCATCACGTGAGGTACAGGGCCACTGTGAGGAAGAGAAGACACTGTCTTCCCCAGAGGTGCCTGCAGAAGCCGAGGTGACCCCTGGCACAGGTTCGTTGCATCTAGTGGGGGGGTACCCTGATGGGCCCGAGACACAGGGAGCACCACTGGGAGGGGGGTGGGGAGCAGGAAGGGCTGGCCCTCTAGAGGAGGGGACTTTGGTTTAGGTCTTAAAAAGCAAACCCTGGCCCTGGCTGAGTGGCTTAGTTGGTTTGGAACGTCATCCCGTCCACAAAAAGGCTGTAGGTTGGATTCCCAGTCAGGGCAGGTACTGAAACAACTGAAATCTCTCTTTCTCTCTCTCTCTGTCTCTCTCTCTCTCTTGAATCAATAAAAACCACATCCTCAGGTGAGAATTAAAAAAAGAAACAATAAGTCCCAATGTTGAAGAGAACATGGAGCTAGCAGACTCTCACACGTTGCTGGTGGGAGTGTTAACTGCTTCAGCCACTTGGGAAAGCGTGTGGCAGTATTTACTGAAGCCGAACACATGCCTGTGTTATGATGCCAAAATTCCACTCACATGATTATCCAAGGTATCATCCAAAGAGAAATAAAAGCAAACGATCACCGAAGGACATGTACAAAAGTGGGCATCACAGCTTTATGTATAATAGCCGAAAACTGAAACCAACTCTAATGCCCATTTAACATAGAGTGGATAAATAAGCGATTCATTCATCCAGTGAAATACAACGCTGCAATGAAAAAGAACAGATTGTTGAGCCATGCACCTGTGTGGATGGATCACATAGACCTGATGCTGAATGAAAGAAGGCAGGAGCAGTGAGTATATACTGGATACCACCATTTAAATGAAGCTCAAGGGCAGATAAAATTAACTTCAGGGATTAAAGTCTGAATAGCAGTTACCTCCAGGGAGGTTATTGACTGGAAAGGGGCACAGGGGAACCCCCGGACTGCTGGAATTGTTCTGTATCTGACTGATGCATTACACAGGGGTACACATGTGTAGAAATCCATCGAGCTACACACCTAAGATCTCAGCACTTAATACTAAGAAATACTCTGATAAATTTTTTTTTTTTTTAAATCCCTCTAGATGACAATTGAGAATGGAATAGAAATGGGCAGGACAATCTCTTGGAAGCTTTTGCAACATCTCAGATGAGAGAATGAGCAAACCAGAAGGGAACAGGTGCCAGGCGCGGGCTCAGCAGGTCACGCTGCGGGAGGTGTGGGGGAGATCTGTGCACAGACCACCCCCCCCCCGCCGTCCCTTATTTAATTGAGAGCATTCTAACCAAAGCAGGTTTCACAAGATTTTACATATTCTTTCTTAGGCCCGATTGCCCTAGGGAACCCACCCTTTCCAGCACAGGGGGCACCCACCACCAGCATTGTCTCAGGCTTAAGTCAGTCAGGCAGAGTAAGCAAGGCAGCCAAGAGATTAGGAGACTTCTTGCAGACAGAATAAGGACTTAGGCTATGTCATAGCTGAGGATCCATCACCCCCTTTTGCTGTAGCCCCCCAAGTCCTTCCCTGGGGCCTCCACATGATCGTGCCTGGCTTAGGTTGTTCCCCCCCTTGGGGAATCTTACCCATCATTGGCTAATTGATCAAGCACTGGAGGCCAGTTATGGATGAAGTAAAAGGGGCAGAAGTGGTGCCCCTGCCAGGGACGTAAGCCTTGTCCCCTTAGTGGCTTACGGTCCGAAGGTCACTTACCCAGCCCTAGCCATGGAGAGGCTACAGCCTCTGAAACCAGGCAGGGTGGTTCCCAACAGGGAGGCCCTCGGAAGATGTGAGCAGTGTGGCAGGCAGGGGAGGCCTCTGGGAAGAGAAAGAGGGACCCAACTGGAGCAGGCAGAGATGCTGAAGCATTTCAACATCCCAAGGCATCACTTAGAATGGGCACCCCCTGCTATCCTGTCCCAAAGCTCCAAGCAGCCTCAGAGGGTTGAGCTTCACACCCCACCCCCACCCCCATCAGGGCTTAACCAGAACAGGTGGCCCCAAGTGTGGAGCCCTCTGACACCTGTGGAGGGTCCAGTGCCAAGCAGCTTTTCAGGAGCTCCCCATCAGGCCTGTGAAGGAGGCCCATTCTCCCTATGTTACAAATGTGCAAACTGAGGCCCTGAGAGCTAAGTGGGAGCACAAGGAACCCAGTCTGTTCCTCCACCCAGTTAACAGCCATGATACACCAAAGGTGGATGACCATTTGGCAGGGACAGCTTGGCAGGGGCACAGCATGGGTGGAGCCAACTGAACAGAAGTGTGCTGGGAGAATGGGGCTGGGGCTCTGAGCCCTCTTGGGGCTGCCCAGGAGGCAGATCTGGGAATGGGTAGGTGGGGCGACAGTGGCAACAGCTCTGAGCCTGGGTGTGGAGCGAAGGGACCTTGGAAGGTGCCGAGCTCAGTCCTCAGCCCTCCCTCACCCCACAATGGCCCTCTGAGGGGCACAGATGAGGAGGTGGATGCTCACGGCGGTCGCGCAGGGAATAGCAAAGGCCCCAGAGCACAGACCCCAGGCCCAGCCTGTCCCACTCAACTAATACCTCCCCTGAGTCCTGGGCCCTGGAGGGTTGGCAGTGCCATTGGATGGGGCAGAGATGACCAGTTCTGAGTGACTCAGAGAATGAGAGAGAGAGGAAAGAAATTCTTAACCGCAGAACCAAGAAGAAACTGAGAGAGAGAGAAAGAGAGAGGCGGGGTAGGGAGGCAGGTGGTGCAGAGTTGGGAGACAGAGCAGATGTTCTCCAGCAGCTGTGAACTCACCAGACAGACTCTGCTGACAAGCTCGTGGGGCAGGTCTCCACTCTCACCTGCCCTCCTGCATTCCCATGGTGCCACCTGGGTCCAGGCAGCTAGGAGTATGAAGGAGGCAGTGTCAGCAGAAGACTAGGCTGGACTCTCCCAGAGAGACCCCCACTCAAACTGTGTGACCTTGGGCCTATATTCTTATCTGCGCAATGGGCCTCAAGGACCCGGCCACCTCTGTCAGGCTCTGAGCCACCAAAGTGCGTCTCCCACCCCCAGCCCCACTCCTGCAGTGACATCACTCTGCAGTGGCCCACACCCCACGCCGGGCCGCCTGGCTCCCGGTGGGTAGTGTGGCTGACTCCAGTTCAGCACCACCAGCTTGGGGACTTCAATTTCCTCTCCAAAGGTCATGGTCAAATACCACCTGTGGCATCTTTGTCCCCCCAGGTCCTTCTCATTATCCTGGAGGCAAACTTTTTTGAGCGCTGGGGATGAGGGAGGTGAGTTGTGACTGCAAAGAGGGGCTGATGAGATGGTGGGGTGGGGAGGAATCCAGAGAAAGCCCATCAGGGTCATGGTCACCCCTCCTACCACTGGCTGCACTGACGCCAAGCTTTGCCACTTACGAGCTGTATGACTGTGGCAAGTCACTCACCCTCTATGAGTTGCTCATCTCTAAGGTAGGGATAAGGTTGCTATCTTTGCAGAGCTGGCAGACGGACTGGCTGACCCTAGGTGGGAGAATCCCCCAAGCCGGTGCCTAGCCCTCCGTGGCATAAGAACAGCACCTCGGGCAGGAGGGGAACCTCGGGCAGCTGGGGAGCTGGAAGGGACCTCCAACGATGCTGACTCCAGCCTTACTCGCATCGGGAAAGACCGAAGCCCAGAGAGGCAGGCACGCATGCCATAGGTCTAGGATAGCATGTCGCCCAAACCTCCACCTGCCGGGGCAGCGCTGCTATGTTGGAGTGGGCAGGAGTGTAGAGGTTGCCTGAAGTCACCCCTGCCTCTCATGCAGACGCAGCCAGTGCCAGGTCCGTGATGGCGCCTGGGGAGGCCAGGCACAGGAGCACACCCCAAGCCTCCCGCACGGTGGCTTCATAGTTCAGAATGAAAGAACAGCCTTTCCTGAGCACCGGGCAGGGCACCTGCAAGGGAAGGTATTGCTGAGGTGGGATCCAGGCTGGGGGGGAGGGGGGCTCCCTCTGCCCACTCTCCCTGGCTGAGATCCCCTTTTCCTGGCTGAGGCTCTGGCCTTAATTAAGCTGTCACAGCCTCTTGCTATGTCACTTCTAATAGAGTCCAAGAGGGACAGGTGTGAAGGGCACAGGAACCACAAGGCCCTGAAGCAGGCTGCCCCTGATGTCAGCGCCTCCATGGGTCTCTAATGCTAGCCAGCTGCCCTTCAAACGCCTGGCCCAGCCCCTGCCAGGCCTCACACAGAGGAGGGGGCACTGTTTACAGCCCCTGCTTAATTAAATCAATAAACCACTGATGCAAATCTGGCTGAGGGCCAGCTGTTTATGGTGCGCCACACCAAGGGGACTAAATTAACAGCTGCAGCAGGACAAAAAGAGGAGAGAGAACGGAAAGCCACCCTGGCAGGGGGCTCAGAAGCAGCTTGAGTGTCCCAGCCCCCAGCCCCTTCTCTAGACCACATCGTGACCCGTATCTGCAGGACCCCCTGTTGGCCTGTTTCTACCACCAGGCTCTCCTTCCCATCTTCCTGCCAACATGGCTTGACACTGGACAAGCCCACAGTGACACCCTGATCCCACTTCTTTTGGTGGAGGAAGCAGCTGAGGCTCAGAGGCCTCAGAGCCCCAGAGCATCGGTGGCCAAGCTGGAGACTCCTGAGCCCCAGGCCTATACGGTGGCCTTCCTGCTGCACAGCCCCTGTGCCTCAGTCTTGCCCTGCTTCCTCCCACAGGACAGGTGCAGAGTCAAAGTGCTGGGCTTGGTGGAGAGGAAAGGCAGGTACCAGTGCCATGCTGGCAGGGCAGGCTAGCAGAGGAGGAGCGACTTGGAGCTGCTTCCTTCAGGCTCTTTGGGCCTGGGGAAGCTTGGGGGCCCACAAGGGCCCGGACAAGCAGCCTAGTGCACCCTCTACTCTGCAATCCTCAGGGGACCTGGGTATCAGGAAGCCTGTCTGTTAGGGGAGGCTGTGTGGCCTGGGGCCAGCCTCTGGCTCTTTCTGGGCCTTATTCTCTCCATCCAAATCCCAAAGGGCTCAGAATTGATCATCTGTGACTTTCTAGCTCAGACACTCTCTATATCAGGGTCCGTAAGGGGAGGACTGCCTCTTGGACAAGCCTGGGGCCGGGCCTGGGCGGAGACACCCTATGTTCAGAGCCAGAGCCACTCCAGCCACGGCCAACCTGCTGGGTGAGCCCTGGGGTCCGGCCCTGAAGCCCAAGCTTCCTCCCTTTTCCCATCCATAAAATGGAGATAATGACAGGTGTGGGCCCCGCGTGTGGGAGGGTGATGCGCTAACGAGTGCTCTCAGACCCTCAGATGAGAACAGGGCAGGCTCTGTGGGGCCCGAGGATATAGGCAGGCAGCCAGTCCGCGATGGTTCCTCAGCCACCTCTCGTCCTGGGTGGAGACCTTCCCCGGACTCACTCTCTTGGGACCTTGAGAAAATCCTTCTCCACTTTGAGACCCCCAGCTCCCTCCTCCGCAAATGACTCTGAAGCCCTGTGACCCAGGTACCTAACTCCAGGGAAAGTGACAGCATTTTACTCACTGCCCCTCCATCTGAGGAGGGTTTATTATCTTCACAAATGCCCAGTGCTATGTGGGACACAGGGAGCACAGGCAAGCGGCTCTGCCATCAGGAGGCTATACCCTCCCTGAACGGACAGGGGTAGAGAAATGTGTGATGCTTACCACACAGATGTCAAGATAAATGGCTGCATGGCCCAGATGCCTCAGCAGGAAAAGCAAACATAAGGCATTGCACTCTTCCATTCCCTAACCCTGGCAGACATCACTAATCAATCATGCAACTCTTTCCAGCTGAGCTGAATGCAGCCTCCCATCCTTCTGTCACATGCTCCAGGCAGCCTCCCACCTGATCTCTGGACTTAGCAAGCAAAATGGGGCTCCCCTGCCCCCAGAGGTCTTAGGGTCTTGGCCTAGCCAGGCAAAGGGGTTTCCTGGAGGCGGAAAGCTTCACTCTGGCCTTGAAAAAAAGAAGCTGGACGGTTGAAGGGAAAGCAAGGGTATTCCAGGTGACAGGAGCAGTGTGAGTAGAGATCTGGAGAGGAAAGTCTGCACAGCATGTGCAAGGACAATTGGATCAGCTGCCAGAGAGGGGACCTGTGCAGGGGGGAGAGGAAGGCAGAGTGGGAGGTAGGAGGGGTGCCCAGAGACAGAGGCCAGCCTACCCTTCTCCGCATCTGGTTGATTGGGCCCGGAATCTCATTGCCTTCTGCACTCCGTAGCCTGGGGAGCCTCTGGAGGGGCCAGGGGTGAGCGAGGTGGTGCTGGCCATGCCCATCAACCTCCCAGGTGACAACAAAATTTGCAACCTTGTTAAAATGACATGTGGCTTGCCTAATCCGAGTTCTCTGGGATGCATCAACCATCTCTATCAGCCCAGCTTCACAGCTGATTTATAGCCATGTCCAGCCCAGTCTAGCTGTTAGCCCAGGGACATCCCACGCCACAGATGTGTCCTCCACCACTGTATACCAGGGGCCAAGTACAGAACAGTCTACTTAGATAGCAGGCCTTGCTGGGGCTTCTAGAATCCCAGGATGCACTGGGCACACAGGCCAAGGACAGGTGCATGACCCAACCCCTTTCCCCTCTCCTAGGTTTCCTCCCTGGAAGGCAACTCTCTACTCATGCCTTCTTTCAGAGCTTATTTTAGCTTTTACCTCTACAGGGGATCCCACCAGGATTTACCCCCAAGACTAATCAATTGCGCAAAATGACAGGAGACCTGATTATAGTTCCGACCCACTGCCCACATGCTGAGGGACTTGGGCAAGCCATTCCTCTGCCCAGGCCTTGGTTTCTCTATCTGTCACCAAGGGAGCAGGACACAAGAGCCTACAGGCCTCCAGCAGTATGAACTCCACTATTATTTCAAGATGAAGGAGCCTGGCTGCCTGGCTGGCCTAAGGCCACTGGATCATCTGGTGTCCACTCACCTTGTCCTCCTACCCTTGGAGCCCAGAACCTGGGACCACCACAGCTGGAGGAGGCTTCAAGGACCGCCTGGTCCCAAGCTCACCTTTCCCACATGGGCAGTGGCAGCCCAAAGAGGGCAGTGACTTGCCTGAGGCTGCCCAGCCAGCTGCCCACAGCCAGGACTTTTACCTGAGTTGGGTCTTGCTTGGTGATGAGGCTCATGGGTACTAAAGCTGTGCTTACTGATCCGTCCCTGTCACTTACAGAGAGTCCCCTGAGGCAAGGCAGGGGAGGAGGGTCACTGAACCCTGATTGAGGGTAAGACAGAAGAAATGGCCCCCAGGGGCCAAGAGACTCCAATTAAGACAAAGGGAAGAGATTTTAGTGGGAAATGAGAGCGCCAGAGGGGCCCCCCTCCAAACCTCTCCCCACCAGCTCCTCGCTGCCTGGCATTCCACTGTAGTGATTTGGGTTAAAGCTGCTCTCTTTAGAGGAACTTAATTTCCTAGCATCTCAGTATAAATGAATTTGTCAGAACTCCTTCTCTGGGAAAATAGGGGCCTATGATCGAGTAGAGGACTCAAAGAGAAACACCCTTCCTTCCTTTTGGGGTGCAGAGAAAAATTCCTAGAAGTCTTTCCCCACCGGCAACACTGTGGCCTCAAATGCTCACTTACAGCTTACCCCGCACATGCACATGTGTGTGCACACACACACCATGCCTGAGCTGAGCGCTCCCACCTCCTTTAGCCCAAGGCCTGAATGTAAGTCCACAAACGGCCCTGCCCCTTCTTGGCCCTGTCACCAAGGTCCCCGCACTCAGGGACGTTCTCTGAAAGCCAGAGGACGTGGGCCACAACAGGGCTGGCTCCTCTCAGGGGCTGGCAGCCCCACTTGTCATGAAGTTCAAAGGTCCTCAAAGGCCCCAAGGATCGGGCCACTGCCCACTCCTCAGCTGCTGTTCCTGACCAGCAGGCACCCCTCATCAGCACCCATGAGGGTCATGAGTGGGCGTGGCCTTTGGCCAGGAAAATGTCAGCCCCAAAATGTCCTCACTCAAAGTTAAGTCTCCCCCTCTTACCCTACAAAGAGTCACTCAATCAGGGCACAGAGGGTCTGGCCTGCATCTCTCTGAACTCTCCGCCTCCTTTCTCCTCCCTCCCCCGCCCCCTGCCCCTGCCCCATTTTCTACGCTTGCTCTCTACGTCTCTAAACTCTCTGAATTTCTCTCTCTCTTGTCATCTCATTCTCAGCCATCTCCCCCTCAGGTCTCTTCCTGTGTCTCCGAGCTCCTCTCCCCTCTTTCTCTGTGTGTGTGCATGTCTTCTTTCCCTCGCCCCTCACCACATCCCCGCTCCTCTCTCTCCCTCTCTGCACCCCCAGCCTCCCAGCCCTGCACAGGTTCCCCCCGGGAAGTGAACGCTGAATCAGATTTCCTGAGCACAGTTGTGAGCTGACAAGAATGATCACTGCCTCTCCAGCAGAGCCCCCCACCCCCAGGCAGCCTCCTCCAGCTATTTCCCCACATTTCAGCACCTGAATTTTAAACATCTCCTGGGTGCCCAGCCCTGAGCCAGACCCTAAGGCAGGGAGAGGAGGGACCAGGCAGCTCATATGGTCAGTGAGAGCCGCTGAGCCCTGCACTGTCCCACCATTTTCCGTATGTTATCTTGAGTCATCTTCGAACACGAGATGGATTTCAATTTCCTCATGTTACATGCAAGGAAACTGAGGTACAGAAAGACCACCTCAGCCAGACTTAAGTTCAAATCCATGTCTGCCTGACTCCAAAACCCATGGGCTTTCTTATTATCTCCATTTCACCGAGCCCAGAAAGCTGGGTGGTGGGCGAATGGTCAGCCAGGACTGGAAGCTCCAGCCCTCAAGGCACCTGTGGACTGTGCTGAGGCAGGAGATGCTCACCGAGGTCATGGCCGATGTCCACCCCATGCCAGGTGCCAAACAGAAGTCAAAGGCGATCACTGAACAGTATGGCTCAGCAGGCTGGGCATCATCCCTTAAAACAAAAGTTCTCCCAGTTCAACTCCCGATCATGACACATGCCTGGGTTTTGGGTTCAGTCCCCGGTCAGGATGAGCATGCAAGAGGCAACCCATCGATGTTTCTCTCCCTCTCTTCCCATCCCTTCCCCTCTCTCTAAAAAGAGACAAATAAAATATTTTTTTTTTTAAAGAAGTCAAAGGGGAGAGAGCTAAGGGAGGTCAGGAGGCCAACCTGCCGGGGTGGAGTCAGGGAAGCCTTTGCAGAGATGGCCGTGCCACCAGCGAGAGGAGCAGGCCCTCCAGGCAGGGAGAAGGGAGAGTCAAGGTTTAAGGTGGACTTGTGAGGACCAGGGAGGGTCGGCAGAGCTGAGCTGGCCAATTAGGACAAGCCTGGGGAGGCCCCAACAGTGCCAAACAGAGGAATCTGGGGCCGCAGGCTGGGGTCCCGCAGTCCTCCCCTGCAGAGCTCACAGGCCCTGGGCCAGAGCCCTTGGTTCAGCTTTAGTCCCCGGGGAACCCCCAGGCAGGTAGGAAAAGCCCAGGACGGGCCAGCACAAAGCCATGGTCCTGGCCTAGCCTGCTTCAGACACACGGTGTGGCTTCAGGCAAGTTGTTTAACCTCTCTGGGACTCTGCAAATTTAAGTGGCAGAGTCCAATAGTGTCCAAAGGCCCTCCTGCCCCGACATCCTGTCAGTCCCACAGAGGACAAGAAGCTCTGGGAGGTGACGGCCCAGATTGACCAAGGTCGGCAGGAGTCCCGGGCCAGGGCCCAGACAGGCACACGTTTGCTGCCACCAGGGAGGCTGAGCCAGACCCGGGCTGAGCACGGGCACTCGGGTTTCCCAAGAACTTCCCTGAGAACCTCCCGAATGCTGGGCTTGGGGGTGCTGCTGAGGTGGTTCCCACCACCTCTGGGCAGCATCTCCCAGCAGAGACACCGTCACTGCTCTCTGGGCGGCGCTGGAGCCCCTCGGGTCTTGGTCCTCTGAGTAATAGCTCGAAGGATGAACAGGAAAGTTAGCAGAAGTGGGTGGGAGAATTGATCTAATACCTTTCAAAGGATAAGGGGAAGGAAGGAGGATGGGAGGAAGAAGGCTCTTCTGAGGAGGAAGGGCCCCAGATTCGGGCAGCTCTGAGAGGCCTGGCCAGGCCAGAGACCCCAAGCAAAGACTGGCTGTGGGAATAGTCTCATGTTGGGCAAACGAGGCCCAGCTCCAGTGCCCCTACTGTGCTCAGCCATTGGCCGGGGCAGTCTGGGTGCACACGCCACCGCAGGTCCCGAGGTGCAGTGGCTGGAAGCTGTCATCCAACCATGTCCCTTGGGGCAACTCCCCGTGAAGGGCAATCTGAGCAGTACACCTCTGTGGCCCCCATGGTGACCTCTTGGTGCCAGAGGCCTTCCAGGCATGGGTAGGCCCACTCCCACACGTACACGGAGGAATGGGCCGTCCTGGCACAGCCCCAGGACATCCTCATTGCACTCCCCAGCTTCGCTGCCCAGGGGCGGGATAGTGATGTTGGCTCAAAGCCAGGTTTGTTGCCTGGGGCTGGAACAGCTGGGCCTCATAGCAGGACCAGGGGCCCCCAGGCCCACCCCGTGCCTCAGGTACCTGCTCCCACAGGTCCCTGCTCCCACAGGTCCCAGCAGGAGCCCTGGGCCTGCACGGTGAGAGCTGGGTCTCTGGTCACCCCAAGTCCTCTCCAGCTGTGGCTTCCCTACCTGGGGTAACCACCCGGGGCAGGGGTGGGCATGGGCAAGGAGAGAGCCCCAGTTCCTCTGGCTGCAGGCTTTCTGTCCATAGGCATTATGGAGGGGCTCAAGGTGGGGGGCTCCGACTGCCCGGGAAAGGGGAGAAAAGGGTTTAGCTAAACAAGGGCCCTGAGACAGTTGAGCATGTCTGACCTAGCCCTCACCCATCATTGAGAACTTCTGCTCAGGCCACTAGAGCCATCCCAGAATGCAGTGGACTTAAGGGAGTGAGCACCCAGGACTGAAGACAGTCAGCGTACCCCAGGGACACCTCATCCCAAAAACCAGTGGCCACGTCCTAGTGTGCTCAGGACCCTTGGGTGACTTCCAAGCTGTCTTCCAGGCCTCATTTCATTCAACAACACTTAATAAGTGCCTGTCTGAGCCAGACACTGAGCCGAGGCCCAGGGACATGAGGTGACAGACCAGACGAAGCCCTGGCCCTTTCAGTACGTGGCCACATTCACAGCAAGGTTCACCCACCAGCCTGTGTGCTGGGCTTGTACAAAGGATGGCCTCACGGGCAGCTGCCATGATGGAGTAGAGAAGGGGGCTGGGGCAGAGCTGGGGACCGGAGGTGAGAGTCTGATGCTATCATCTCAGAAAGATGTGGAGGTGCCCTGAGTTCTCACCTGAATAAGGCAAGTGAGAACAATGGGCCAGTGAGAGAGCAGCTCTGGAGGCAGAGCCAGCAGGAGGTGGTGGCTGCCTGATCAGGAAGACTGGGGGGGGGCACCCCAGCAACCCCCAGGACTCCTCCTGAGCAACAAGAAACCCTGGCTCTCCACTTCCTCACCGAACACCACTTAACTCCTCTGTCCCTCAGTTTCCTCATCTCTAAGACAGCTGTAACAATACCACCTGTTTCACAGGCTTGTTTGGAGGATTAAATGAGCAAGTATGGGTATGCTGATAAGAATGGTACTCGACACCAAGCCCTCAATTAACACAAACTATTATCATCACTGTTGTTCTGAGGAGGAAATGGATGTGTGAATGGAGGGATGATGGGTGAGTGGATGGATGGATGGACTGGTGGGTGGGTGATGGGTGGTTGGGGAGATGAATGGATGGATGGATGGATGGATGGGTAGGTGGATGAGTGGGTGGGTGGATGGATGGACGGGTCGCTGGATGGATGAAATAAAACATCAGAAACAGCTGAATCCACGTGCTTAGTTCAGAGCTTGGGAATCTCTCTTCTCATGGTCTGTTTTCCTCGCTGTGACCCTTCCTCAGGCAGGCTCCCCCTGCAGTGGCCACCACACTGTGGAAGCTCCAGGTTGACAACCCACCACTCTACCCAGAGGAAGGACCCCTCTCTTGATCCAGCGAAAACCCAGGATGGGCTTCCATGGGCCAGGCCCGATCACAACACGTCCCTGAAGCCAGGAGGCAGAGCGGCCCCACGTGAAACACAGGACTGAGACAAGTGCTGTGGGGACGGGGGGGGGGGGGGGGGGGGGGGGGGGGGGGGGGGGGGGGGGGGGGGTTGTGCAGTGGGTGCAAAGGAAATCCACACGTTGGTAGCGAAAGAAGGTGGAAGGGCAGTGGGCAGGCACCCCTACTGCTGACTGCTTCAAGGCTAACACTAGTAGTTAATGGGAAGAATGGGGTGGCACCCACAAAGCGTTAAATGGGGAGAAGACCAGAGAAAAAGAAAAGATAAGGTGGCCAGGAGGAGGGAGTGTCAGTGTCAGCTGCGGCACAAAGGGTTCACTAGATCGGCCCCCAGCACCCGTGACCTGCTCTCATGGACGGGAAGCTGTCTGGACAGGACTGTGGTCGGGTGAGGGAGGGCAGGTCTAGGAGAGGGCAGCACTAGAGAGGGAGATGGGGGGCAGGGGCAGAAAAGAGGGAGGCAGGAGGAGGTTGAGAGGAGTAGGGAAGGAAAGAGGGCAGGACGGAGGGGTTGTGAGAAGCTGCCAGGAGGGCCGGACTGACTAATGGGCAGGGCAGACAGAAAAGAGACAAAGGAAAAGGAGAGAGGAGAACCCACCCCCTGTCACCCTTCCTCCCCTCCCCCTACACCAAAGTTAAAAATAGGTCGTAGGGTGAAAGGGAGACAGAATGAGAGCAGTCACCATCTAAAGAGCTGGGGACCTCAGAGTCCCGCAGACCTCAGCGAGAATGAGCCCAGGGCTGCCCAGGGAAGGGCGGGAGAGCAAGTCACAGGTGGTCTGCCCACACATCCAGGACGCTGCACTGCCTTCTGGCACTGGCAGCTCTCTGGGGAAACTGAGGCCCAGACAGGACAAGCTATCTGCCCACCTGCTCACAACAGCGGCACAAGTAGGTGCTTGAGAACCAGGAGAGCTTTCAGTTCCCAGCCCAGCCCCGCCCTAAACCAGCTGGGTGGCCAAGCAGACCCCACTTCTGGGAGCTGCAGCTCTCTCATCACCCCGTGCCCTTCCTGCCTACCCCCTGGCACTCCCATGGAGGAGCTAATTAGTGGTTGGTCTGCAGAGGCAAAGCCCCACCCACACCGACAGACTCGGAGGGTTATTAGCCCTGAGCGCTGCAGCGGAAGACCAGCTAGGAGCTGCGCCATGCTGACAGGGGTGGTTTCCCTGCCCAACTTTAGGGCACCATTACTTTCGTTAGCAGACAGCGTGATTATTGGATGTTGTTAATAATCTGTTATGTTTACAGATGGCCTTTCTTTCAAGGATCTTAAAGCTCTTTCCCAGTTAGCTTCCCCATAGTGCCAGAAGTTCAACACCACAGCATGGAGAAGCATCCATCTCCATGTTTTTATAAAGCACAGAGAGGTAAGGCCACTTGCCTGGGGCCACATGGCAAGTCGGCAGCAGCACCTCAGCCAGTCTTCACCATCTCTGGGGCCCCAGGAGGACCCACACACTCCTGGACACTGGCTGATTCTCTCGGCTTCTCTCTGGCCGTCTCCGGACAGACACTTGTCAAGGGTGCATTTCTTTTGGGTTTGACCCCATTTGATCAGGACAGGGCTAGTGGACTTACTGCCACTATGCAGGTGAGGGCTTGGAGGCTCCGAGAAATGAAGTGACTCAGTCATGGTCACACAGCAGTGGGCAGGGAGAAGACTCAAATCCAGGTCTCTAGACTCCCCATCTGGTGCTCCGACCAGGGCAGCAGCCGCCCACATACTCTGCCCCCCCCCCCCCCAGCTGGGCTACAGAGGCTCCAGGAGGAGCACTAAGGTGGGTCTGGTACCGACAGGAGGAGGAATACCCTGTCCTTTAGTCCTTCCTTCAGGGTGCAGGCTCGGGGACTGAGCCACAGAGGGGCAGCTGGGGTGACTGCCTCCCTCCATGGCCCATAGTGGTATTGAAGGACAGGGGACCCAGACTGAGGGGAGACCCTCCGTGGCCTGATTGACAGGGCAGATAGCTCCCCTCCTGTGCCTCCATTTCCACACTTGCCACATGAGGATGGGGCAGGGCTGGGCGAGCCCTACGGGCCACCCCCCCCCCAATTCTGAGTCACCAAAGTCTCCCAGAGCCTGAGCTCTGCAGGTGGGGCCCCGCCCTGAGAACATCTAGGTGGTCTCCTGCAGAGGGAAGAACCCAGCGGTAAGGCAGGAGACCCGGCCCCTGGCCTGCTGCCACCACCGGCAGTGACCTTGGGTAAGTCCCCCACCCTCTGGTCATCTGTCTCCTCATTTATCAAATAAAGGACTACCCTAATGTCCCTTCTGACTGCGTACGGGGCAGCCACCACCAAAGCTCCTGCAGGAGCAGCCCCCGCAGCTCCAGCCAGTTTGGATGCACTGGAGTCTGGTTCAGACATCCATAGGCATCGATCACCCAGCCTCCCAGACCGCTGGGCTACGGAGAGACACCACTTTGGCCATGTTCCTCTTATATCAGAGCCACTGGTCTCAGAGCGCCGGCCCAAGGTGCCCCAGCTTTGGGAGGCTCAGGCGTGGTGGGCTAGCTCCTCCCGGACCTTTGCTCTAGGCCTTGCTGACAGCCCAAATCCCTGGCTGATGGAGACAGATGGGCTCACCTGGGAAGCAGGGGAGGCCGGGCAGGGCTGGAGGGGAAGAGTGATTAATTATTGAGAAAGATGAGGGGATGGAACTAATGCAGGGAGGATGATCCCAAGGCCTCCTCCTGAGAGGCTTGCTCCCAGGGATACACAGGACTGCACCCCCAGAGGGCAGCTGCACAGGGTCTTGGGGTGGACAAGGCCCCATCCTCTTCTGACTTTGGTAGAAGGAACAGCAGATTTGATCTCAGTCGATGGGAGAATCAAGCTGGCCCTCACTACCAGGCACATCACTTCGCAGAATGCCAATGAGTTTGCAGAGAGAGGCTCCCTGGAGCCTCGCAGCCACTGCATGAGGCGGGTACTGCCACCTCATCTGAGAGCTGGAGAAACCCAGGCCTGAGCTGGACTGTGGTGGGATCCCAGACTCCCAGGCCAGAACCCCTCCATACCCCCGCCCCAGCTCCTGATCTGTAATCTGAGCAGATCTGTGTGCTCACTCGGACAGCAGCAGCAAACCCTCCCCACAGCTGCTGCTGGGGAAGAGGGACACCCCGTTGAGGCATCCATGACCAAAAGAACCAGCCATCCCTCTGTGGAGATTCTGTGGGGGAGGGCGGGGAGGAGAAGGATAGGGGAAGAACAATCTTTTCCTTCAGGCATATTAACAAGGTCAACAAAAAGCGATAGTGTCAGCCCCCCTGATTAGGTCAGCCCATTCCAAGTTGGATTCTAAATCCATCCTCCGAGGTACTGGTAATGTGGGGCTCTCTGCCTCCAAGGCAGGAACCTAGGACTGAGCACCTGCCTTGCTTGCTCCCACATTCATACAGAGAACGGGAGGGCCAGTCCACTTGAATCTGGAGGGTCCCTGCTTGCATTGGGAGGAGCGCTGGGCCTGCGTTGGGGATCAGGAGGGGAAAGGCAGAAAAGGGGGAGACTTGGTTGGCATCCTTGGTGGGTTGTTGGCACAGGTTAGGAGAGGGGACCCTGCCCCACCAACACTGCCTCCACTCCCCACTGGGCACCCCTGGGATTCCCCAGGCCGCAAAGCAGGGAATGGGAGAGCAGACAGCTCCCCCACCACCCCTCACACCCAAGAGGCTCCTGTAACACCTTTGCGCCTGAGGCTTCCTCCTCACTGTGTGGCCCAGGCTGCAGGGAGGCAGTGCTGGCTGGGGTGAGGATTCAGGGCTTTGGGAGGCGCAGGCCTAAGTCTGAACCCCAGCTCTGTGACTTTGTAGCTTCGTCTCTCTGAGAAGTTCAATCTCTGAGGCATACTCTCCTCACCTGTAAACCAGAGACAACGGTGCCTCTTCACAGGGCGTCTGTGAGGGTTAGCTAAGACAAGTGTGTCGTGCCTGGCACTTGCTAAGCTTTGCACAGCTTCTGCCTTCACAGCTTTGCCTTAGCCCAGTTCAAGTCCTTGCTTCCCCACAAACCCTCACAAGAGCCTTCCAGCTGACACCTCCTACTCCAGCCCCCATTTCCCTCCATTTCCTCCTCTACCCTCTGCCAGGGTGGTCTTCCTGAAATACTAATCTGATCCTGGGTTTAAGAAACTGTCAGTCCCAGCTGCAGGATGAAATTAAAGAAACACTGTTAATTTTGTTCAGGTGTGATTGTTACAGAGTAAACTCCCAGAAACCCGGCTCTTCTCTCCAACGCAGTAAAGAATTACGGATCAGAGAGTCTATTAGCATGCAAGCAGGGTTTATTGGTGATCCATTCTCAGGGGAGAGAGAGAGAGAACGGGCCTAGTTAAGGTGGGGTGGGGGATGAGAGGCCTAGATTCAGGGCAAAGCAGGGTAAAGGAGGCAAAAGTAAGGGCAGCCAAAGGCCAAGGTGGCAAGCGTGAGGGTGGTGAGAGCTGGGGTGGCAAGTGTGCACGTGGCTAGAGGGAGGCCAGGTGGCCTGAGGCTGGGCAGCCAGAGAGCCAAGAGAGCCAAGCGCCCCAAGCCCAGAGTCCTTTGTTCTGAGGACTTATATAGTTGGTGGGATGGGGGTGAAGAAGTTGCTATTGATTGACAGGTGAAGGTGGTGCCAGCTTTGGAGGGTGTGTGAACACTCAGAGGTGTCAATGGGCTCTTCCTTTGGGCACTGTGGGCCCTTTCCGGCTTTTCAGGCCTTGGGATGAAAACACAGTGTCAAAGGCTTTCTTTCCCAGGTAGTGGGGAAGATTCACAGAATTTCAGGCACAACCCTCCCCCGTGCGAGTGTGGCGTTTCCTGGGATGAGCGTGGCGTTTCCAGGGAGGTCGGGACACCTGGCGAGGTTGTGGACCAGGCTCAGGCTGCTGAGTCAGCAGGTGCTGAGACATGTCTCCCGCCTCCCCCGGCCTTGGTTTGCTGTCCGTCCTGCCTCACACGATCATGGTAATGCAACTGTATTTTTATAAAAGAGTCCCTAAGTTTTAGAGATACATCTTAAAATATTTATGATGTGAACTGATATGTGATTTGCTTCCAGATAATCTGAGGGCGGGAGGCGGGGCCGGGCTGCAGCCAACACGAGTGCGGCAAATTGTTCACTGCCGAGCGGGGTCCAAGAGGGTCATTCTAGAGCCCCCGCTTCTGTGACTGTGTGAAATTTCCCACAAAGTTCTTAACGTGTGGAGGGAGAATGGAAGAAAACGTTGCAGAATGGGCTCGTGTGGGTGGGCACATAGGGGTTCATTATACTACATACTCTGGTGTATACTTGAAATGTTTCATAATAAAAAGATATTTTCACTCGTTTTCTGCATTTACTTGTTTTGGAGAAGTTCTGCCTGCTCCTCGGTGTTGTCCCAGGGTGGAGCTCCTCAGCGTGAGCCGGGCCCACAGCTCCGTGGCGTCACTCACGTCCCAGCACCCCTGCCTCTTACACTCTGGGATCTGGGACTGCAGGGCAACTAGACACTCCAGTAGGTGACCCCTCCGTGTCCTGTGCTCCGTCCTCACAAGCCTGTCAGTCAAGAAGACAACTTCTCATCTTGGTTCAGCTCAAGAATCGCCTCCTCTAGGAAGGTGGTTCTACTTCCCTGCTGGCCTCTCCCCTGACAGAACTGACCACTGCTCCTTGCAGTCCCCGCAGTCCAGGCGGCCTGGGACACAGGCCACAAGGGCTACAGTCACTTCAGCGCACCCAGAGCTCAACACCGGGCCTGAAGCTCAGGAATACCCACTGAGTATTACAAGGTGTCACCTAACGTAGGACTTCATCCAGCAGCAGCCTAAGTCCCCCCAAAATGGGTATGGGTTCCTGAGTTCGCCTGCCCCCTGTTGGTAGGAAGAATCATTGCAGGTTTGGAGGGCCGCCCAAACTGGAAACCTCTCCTCCACCTCCTCACTTCAAGTCCAGCACCTCTTCCCCCTCCACTCCGACCCGTCGTTAAGCAGACTCAACAAGGCTCCACAGGGGAAGCTCCCTGAAGAAACAGACACATCCTGTCACCATCAGCCTCTCCCTCCCCCTCCAGTCCCAGCTCTGACAAGGCTCCCAAGAGAGCGCACTGAGGACTCATGTTAGAAACAGGCTACCCCCTCACTCAGGCCACTGGGCCTTTGCTCAGGCCCCCTCCCTGCCGGAAGCACTCACAGCCCCGCACACCAACACCCCTCCATGTTTCACCCTAGTGCAGCCTGACCACATGCCTCTACGATGGCACTTGCCACCTGCACTAGAGGAATAAAAATTATAATAATAATTTCAAATGGAGCCAGAGCTGCCATCCAGAGGAATGCCTGGCACGGTCACACCTCTGGAATGTAAAATGGGGCAGAGCCACGTCTGGACTGGTCCTACAGCAGCCTGTGTCCCACACTGCTTGCGGGGCTGACAGGACAGCCGACGTGAGGACAATCGAACTGACTGCCGGACTGAAAATTAAAAGTATTCTTCTCAGTTAGCATCACTGTATTAGCTTCTCTGCCCCAACAGAATCGCCTTCCTTCTGCTCGTGTTATCTGCTTGCTTCCCTGTCCCTCACCTTTGTCTCCCACTCAGAGGGGTGACTTGGGTTCTGTGTGAATCAGTGATTCCCAAATAGCTATTCTTTTTTTTATCTCGAATGCTTATAATACTGTTGCCTCTCGCTCTGAAATGCCTTTTATTTTTAGGGTAACAGTGGCATGACCATCTCGTCCCCTCGGAGGGTCCTTGAGAGAAGACGCCGGACCTCCGTGTGGCACAGACCCATTAGGAACTGAACCTTTGTGTTTGGTTTCTGCCACTGTTGCCAAAAGCTCCCTCTGTGCTCGTGAAGGAAGGCTGACCCCTCAGAAAGGAAGAGAAGGCAGTTTTTGCCCCTCTGAGGAAGAAACTAGGACTCTCTATTTCTAATGTCTAGATCTTCTCTGTCCAATGTGGCAGCTGCTAGTCACATGTGGCCCTGAGACAGTTGAGCGTGTCTGACCTAGCCCTCACCATCATCGAGAACTTCTGCTCAGGCCGCTAGAGCCGTCCCAGAATGCAGTGGACTTAAGGGAGTGAGCGCCCAGGACTGAGGACAGTCAGCGTACCCCAGGGACACTTCATCCTGAAAACCAGTGGCCACGTCCTAGTGTGCTCAGGACCTTTGGGTGACTCCTAAGCTGTCTTTCAGGCCTCATTTCATTCAACGACATTCAATAAGTGCCTGTCTGAGCCAGGCACCGAGCTGAGGCCCAGGGATGTGATGGTGACAGACCAACTGTCCCCTGGGGGACAAAATCACTGCTACCATCACTGCCACCCTAATTGAGAACCACTGCTCCAGACCCTTCTCGTGGTGATCAGGACCCCTTGTGTGTGAGAAAGAGCCCGTTTCGTCGGGTGTGGAGGTGGGGCAGCAGCCCCAGAGGGTGGGTCTGCAGCCCTGGGAAGGGGCTGGAGCTGGCGAGTCCAGTGTTTCACCACTAGCTCGGCAGCTTCAAGCCCTTGGAGAACTGCTGAGAGCGCCCCGGAGAGCAGCCTCAGTTGCCAGGGTGAGGAAAAGGGACTCTCCCTTGGGGAACCCTCAGAGAAGGCTGGTTGCTGCAGCAGAAGCAGCACCTGCAAAGCAAAGGCCCAGTACCCAACAAGGTAACATAAGAGCCACAGCCAGACTGGAAGCAGACTGTTGGCTCACGGAGAGCAGAAGCCTTCCCTCGGGACTGTGCCAGCCCCTGGGGAGGAGGGGGAAGGAAAAGCCCCCAGAGTGTACACATATATTGCCTTGGGGGGGGGGTGTCTCTACTGCATTCTAATTTAATTTGAGAATATTTTAAGTGATACTACTTGCATATCAAAGGTGTGAAGCATTTATACGGGCAACTGCCGTCTGAATATCTCCTTCCCCGTCTCCCTGGCACTTGGCACGTAGAAATCAAACAAACGCAGAGAGAAGGAGGGAGGGAAGGGAACTGGCCCTTGATTATCATACACTTGAGGAGACAGCACATGAAACAGACACAAGAACCAGAATTATGAACTTGCAGGAGTTTAGAATTGAAAGGAATCTGAGGACCATCTGGGCAACAGCTCTGTTCTCCTCAGCAGTCCCTGGGGCAGCCCTAACAGGGTCAGCGCATTCGATTCCTGCCACCCCAGTGTCACAGAGCTCTCTGCTCTCGAGTGGGGGCCCATCCCACGTGGGATGGGTGTGGCTGCTCCAAAGGTCTTCAAATCCATGGAAAATATTAGAACTAAACAGAGAGTCCATCAGCATGACTGGAGACAAGATAACATCAAAATTCACATCTCTGCTATACACCCTGAAATAGCCAGTTAGAGATGTGATGGGAAAAATGTTCCATGCACAATGACCAACCCAGGCTATAAAATACCCAAGAATCAACTCAGTGGGAAATGTCCAGATCTTATGTGAGGAACACAATAAAACTTTACTGGGGGATGTAAAGGAGGCCTGAGTAAATGACATAATAAATCATGCTTCCGGCTGGAAGACTCAATCATATAAAGATGTCAATTCTCCCCAAATGAAATCTATAAATTCAATGCATTCCCAATCAGAATCCTCAAGAGATTTTTATAGAACTTGACATGTTGATTTCAGAGCTCATCTGAAAGAGTAAACAAGCAAGAAGAGCCGAGAACATTTTGAAAAAGAAGAACAATGAGATGACACTTGACCTACCAGATATCAAAACATACTATAAAGCCAGACTAATTAAAACAGGGTGGAGCTGACAGATCAAAGGGACGGAACAAAGAATTCAGAAGCCAAGCCATGAGGATTATGGGAGTTTGGCAGAATACAGAAGGAGCACTCAAATCAGTGGGGGAAAGATGTCAGTCGAGGTAATAAAAAAGTAATATGGGATGACCGTCCATCCACTTGGAAAATAAAATAGTAAGTGTTGTTGTTGTTGTGTTACATTGATGCCCAAAAGTAAATTCCAGAGAGATTAATAATCCGGACACTTTTAAGCAACTATCAAAGATTAGAAGGCAAGAGAGACCACAACACTGGTTCATCTTGGGGTGAGAAAGTCCTTTGTAAGCAAGGCATGAAGTCCAGAAACCAAAAAGGAAAAGGCAGATAGATTTGACTGTCTAAAAATTAAACATTTCTCTATGTTACTAAGCTAAAAAGCAAATGAGATTTGAAGAAAATATTTACAACATATAAAATAAATGAAGGGCTAGTATCCTACAAATCAACAAGAAAAAGACCGTCTTGAATTAAGAAGAATGAAAGACCCCAGGCAGGTCATGGGGGAAGGGGGGAAGCTGAGAACGTGTGACCGTGAGCAGCGTGGCTGAAGACACGCAGCTGATCCCACTAGACCCCCAAGACATCACAGAGAACACTCCAGAACTGCCCCACAAGGGGCAGGGAGGCCGGTGTTCACCACGGAGCCCAGGCCGCACTGGCTGCGCATGGGGTACTAACTCCACCTCACCTGCAGCTCCTCTGGAACAGAGCTTGTTCCCTGGGCAGGCAGTCCTCAGGCACAGGGAGGCCTCTGTGGGACACGAAGCTACACGCAGGGGACCTTCAGCTTGGGCCTGAGAGGACACAGGTGGCATGCCAGACACTTGACATGGAACGTCTCACCTAGTCATTATAATATAAAAACCTTACTAGGCAACCATGTTATCCCCACTTTACAGGTGAGAAAAGTGAGGCTACAAAAGATTAAGTAGCTGTCTCAAGATCCCACAATTAGGCAAGTGGGGGAACCAGACCTGAGAGCAGCTGCCACCCCCCACCCCCACCCCATTCCCACGGTTGCCACTGTGTGGTGACTTTGGGTGGGTGCAGAGCAGGGTGTGGAACAGGGGTTTTAGCCCTAATTGCCCAAGCATTTTGTCCCTGCTCTTTTTGTTGTCATTTTTATTATCATTATTACGAGTATGCGAGCATGCGAGCATGCATTCTTTTGATAATTTTTTAAAAGGTAGGTGTTTTGTTTTGTTTTACTTTTTAGATCCTTAGCTTAGGATCTGGCAACACAACAGTATTGCACAAATGTCAGAGCTCAGGGGTGTCATTGTCTGACGGAGCCTCAGGGTGTCATTGTCTGAGGTGCTTCTTGAATACAGTCTATTGTTGCTCAGAAGCCATCTCAAAAAAGCCTCCCACAAACAAGGATTTGGGAAACATTTGCTGAAAGGGTATTAAGTACAGGGCAGAGTGCCAGACAGCATGGGGGACTCAGAGGTGCCATTTCTCATCCCTCAGAATCAGCGGAAGGAAAGGAAAGGAAGAACTGGGGGAGGAGACCACATAAAGGATGGCCGGGAAGGGGACGGGTCCGCCCAGAAGGCTCCCTGGCGGGCAGAAGGGTAAGCCCTTCTCCTTTGTCACTCCACCTTGCCCTCTGTCACCCCCTCATGTGGGTTGTGCTAGAGTACCTTGCTGGGCGTGTCTGGGGAGCAGACTCAGGGCAAGCTGAGTCGGGGATGTACTTAATTTGGACTTAGAGGGGCAAACAAACGTGCTTCTGAGGCACATCCATGTCTAGGTTAGTTACTACGAGCCATTCTGGTTACAGGAATGCATTCCAGAAATACTCCCACCTCCTGCTGTACCGACTCACCCAGCGTTGTGAAATGCAGGGGCAGCGCCGAAAGCTGCATGTAAGTGATATAAATGTGTCGCACGGCCCCTGGCAGGGCAGCACGTGGGTGATGGAGGAGAAACAAGGCTCGAGGCGTCCACAGCCAGCATCTATTCTGGGAAATTCTTCCAGTCATCAGACGTGTAACATTTGTAAGCACACAATTTCATTTAAAAAAAAAAATGTTTAAGCTCTTGAGTGTGGCCTCTGAACTGAGCGTGGCTTTGAGACTCATCCACGTTGAGCAGCAGGTCAGGAGTTTTTCCCCTCACGTTGCTGAGTGGTGTTCCAGTGTCTGACTGGACCGCTTTTGTTTATTCCTTCATCCACTGATGGCCGTCTGAGCTATTTCCAAGTACAGCTGTCACCCACGTTTGCATACAGGTTTTTGCATATTTTTCTTGGAGTGGGATTGCTGATTCATAAGGTAAGTGAATGTTTAACGTCATTAGAAATTGCCAAGTTATTTTTCCAAAGGAGCTGAACCATTTTGTTTTTCCTCCTGCAATGTAGGAGAGTTCCAGGGATCCCACATCCTCATCCACACGTGGTATTGCCTGTGGTATTTTTTCTGGTCCTTCCACTCTCTTGCACTTCTCCTTTGGTAACTAGAGTACTCTTGCTGTAGCCAACTGCAAAGTTCGAGGTGGTGAAAGAGGCGGGCTCTCCCTTGTCACTGTCCACCCCGCCCCCGCTGCCGCTTCCACAGCGGGACTGCCTTCTAGCTGAGGCGGGTATTCCCTGCTCCCTCCCAGGGGTGGTCTGCATCTAATGGTATTGGTGTAGGATCCCTGACCTAGAACTGGTTTCTGCCCCTCCCGCAGGCAGAGGGATTTTTTTTTTCTCCTACTGGAAACAAAACCTGAAGCCTCAGGGAGTCTTTAAGTGGGCCCTGGAAGTGGCAGGATTCGTTGGCCCTCTCCTAGTAGCTTAAGGCTTTTGCTCCTTCTAGACTGGGGCCTGGAGGGGAGGACAGGGTGGGGCAGTTCTCCCAGCAGCCGCTAGTCAGCCTCTCCTGCCCCGACCGAGGGAGTCTCACTGCCTATCCACCTTCCCCGCTCTTTGTCCTGTGCACCCGGGGAGACCCTTAACTAAAAGCTGTTAGTGTGCGCGAGCTGTCCCAGCCCTTCCACACGGACACGCCAGCACACACCTGGCTTCCAGCAAGTTGCTGACAGTTTACCTGATTTCTTACGGACTCGCAGGGAGGCTGTGTCTTCCCGGTCCCTCCCTGCGCGCTGGTTGCATGGCGGAGCCAGTCTGTGCGGGGGAGCCAGTCTGTGCATTCTCTCCCCTAGGAGGGGCCTGCCTCGCTTCGAACCCAGGCTACTTGGTTGTCCTGTGACCTCCGTATCTTGGCAAGCTGAAGAAAAGTGATGATTTTATAGTAAATCCAGGCTTTTCTCATTGTTAGTGTGGGAGCGACACTGCAGCTTTCTACATCGTGGGCTGCAGCGGAACTGTGCTTCCTGCGTTTTAAAACTGCCTTCCTCAACTCACCCCCAACACCGTTCCCAAACTAATAGTACGTTTTAGGTTGGTCTGAACACTCCACTCCCAGGTACCAGCTTTTGTTCAGGAATCTATTTGTCCCAACAGCTATTGCTGCATAACAAACTACCGCAAAACGTGGTGGCTTAAAATAAAAATGCACCACTATTTCTCAGTTCCATGCGTTGAGGGGCCTGTCTGCTGGGCACTGTTCTGTAAGAAACCCCATTCCCTGGGCTGGCAGAGGATCAGTAGAAGCCATGGGGTGGGCACCGGGAGTCCAGGCTCACCGAGGGCCGTCTCCGGGAGCTAGCTAACACCCTACCACACACTGAAGGTGCCTCTCACACCAGATCCTACATGTATCTAGCCATGAAGTCGGCAGAAGAAAAGAAAATATTTTCATGTCAGGGCTGGGAGTGGACTTATCAAATAAACCTTTAAAAGCACTAAATTACAGAGGAAAGAAGATAAATATTATTACACCAAAATATAAGATTTCTACCAACAAAGAACCACATGGAAGAAGTTAGTAAGTAGATGGCTAAATGGAAGGAGACATGTGCAATATTGAAAACTGACAAGCAGTTAATGCGTAGATATAAACTCCTGCAAATAAAAAAAAGAGCACTGTAAATTCTAAAAATTTTGCAAAGAATATTAAAAAGCAATTTATAAACATTAAGTCCTAAATGCTAAGAAACATATGAAGAGGTGCTCAGCATCATTAGTAATCAGAAAAATGCAAAGTAAAACAGTGAGCTATCACTTTATACCTATTTACTTGGCATAAATTGAAAAGCTAGGCAATGCCGAGTGTGAGTACGTGTGTGTGAGGAAGGCTGGGAAGCAGGAAGCCACGCACATCGCAGGTGATGGCTGGTGAGGCCGTTCTGGGCAGCACCTGGGGCTGTTCTTGGATGCACGCCCAGGAGGGAGCTGCTGGGCTTGTGGGAGATGCATGTATAGAAGGGAGCTGTCAAGTTGAGAGAGGCGTTCCCGGCAGCATCACTTTGTTGTTGTGCTCTGTGTGTGTGTTTGTGTGTGTGTGTGTGTGTGTGTGTGTGTATTCCTGCTTATCTGCTTGGGGAAGTGGAGAGAGCAGTGGCAGGGAGTTGAAAGCAACCTGAGTGTCCGTCCTTGGGAGGACGCTCACAGTGGACTCTCACCACGGAATGCTGAGTAGCGGTTAGAAGCTACAGCTTAAGTACATACACATATAGCAACATGGATGAATATTGATTGTCCACTATTCTCCTCTGTCTGCTAACTGTTCTGGAATGAGATATGGCATAACAGTGTCATTTACAAAAAATAAAAAAATACGCAGAACTTAAATAACAAACCGGCTTTTTTTTTTTTTTACAAGTACATGTACAAACAAAAATACATGTGAACACATTGAAAGGTCACGGTTCGGAGGAGAGGAATGCAAGTGGGGTGTAGGGACACAGTTTAATACAAAAACGGTTTCAATGTTAGAGGACATATGCTGCCTGCCGTCCGGCCTTAGAAACCCCGGTCATCACGGCAGAGCAGTGCTGGCATCCGGACGGACCCATAGATCAATGGAACAGAAGAGAGAACACGCAAATAAATTCACACGTATACAGTCCATCAGTTTGTTTAAAACAAACGTGCAAAGGCAATTTGGTGGAGAAAGGAACAACTGAATATCATATGTATAAAGTTAATTTGGATCCATAACTCAAAGCATATAAAAAATTAACTAAAAATGGATCACAGACCTAAATGTAAAACCAAAAACTATAAAATATAGAAGAAGACATAGGAAGAAAACATCAAAGAAAGCCTTTGTGACCTTGGATCAGGCAGAGATTTCTTAGTTACAACACCAAAATATCAATCCACAAAAAGAAACACTTGACAGACTGAATTTCATCAAAATTAAGAACATTTGCTCTTTGAAAGGTTCTGTGAGAATGCAAGGAAAATATTTGCAAATCATATATCTGATAAAGTGCTTGTATCCAAAATAAAGAACTCTCCAAACCCAATAAGAAAGCAAACGCTTGATTTTAAAAATAATGGTCAGAAAATTTGAATGGGCAATTTACCAAAGATTTACCGATGACAAATAAGCACATAAAAACATGTTGAGTATCATTAATTAAGGTTCCTCAAGTTAGAACCACAGCCTGCCACTGCACACCAGTGGGAAGAGCCAGAGTTGAGAAGACTGACGGTACCCCGTGTCGGTGCGTCTGCCAGGTGCCGCGGATCTGGACCACTCACACACCTCTGGTGGGGATGTACAATTGTGTGACCTCCTTGGCAGTTTCCTAAGAAGTTACACGCACACACCTACTGTGCAGCCTAGACATTCCACCCCTAGGTATTTACCCAAGAAAAATGAAAGCATCTATCCATGCAAAGGCTCGAATGCAGAGGTTCATAGCAACTCAAAAATGGGAAAAACCCAAATATTCATCGACGAGCAGATGGATGACCAAATTGTGACATACTCAAGACGATGTGACACTATAAAATAAATTTTACTTCGCCATAAAAGGGAAACACTGTTAGGGTGGCCGGTGACCAGGGCTGTGAAAGAATTCACAAAGAGACGTGCAGAAAGCAAAGGTTTTTTATTTTTACTTTCCCAAGAGAAGGAAAGGGCTAAGTGTGGAGAAATGCACCAGCCCCAGCCCCGAGTGGTTAGGGCTGTGAGCTTCTGTGGGGTAATGGGGCGGTTGCAGAGCAGGCTGTTTGAGTGAGGCTGCAAGGTGTTTCCATGTTATCTTAGGTGCAGGGTCCCGTGCAGTGGGTGTGGTCTGGGGTGTCCTGTTTTGTAAGTCCCAGAGCCTCTGCGCCTTCAGGGCGCCTCCAGTAATGTTCTGGTCCTGAGGATAAAGGCTCATAAAGCAATTAGGGTCAGTCACGCTTTATGGGGTCCAGGCAGCTCTGGGAAACAGGGCCTGAGAAAGTGTCCTATTGGAAACTATACGTGCAACTACATGGGTGAACCTCAAAAAGTAATTATGCTTCCCTGACTGGTGTAGCTGTGGATTGGGCCTCCTCCTGCGAACCAAGAGGTCCCCCTATCGACCAGATCAGGGCACACGCCTGGGTTGCAGGTGGGTCCTGGTTGCAGCCTTGCAAGGGGCAACTATTCATGTTTCTCTTCCTCTCTTAAACCTTCCCTTCCCCTTTCTCAAAAAATAAATAAATACAATCTTTTTCTTTAAAGTAACTATGCTGAGTGAAAGAAACCAGACACACAAAGAGTAATACTGTATGCTTTCCATTTACATAGAATTCCAGAAAATGCAATGTAGTCTATGGTGAGGGAAAACAGATCAATGAGGAGGGAAGAGGAAACATTTAGGGGTGATGGATATGTTCATGATCTTGATCGAGATGATGGCTGTACGAGAGTATACATATGTCAAAACACATCAAATTGTATACTTCAAATATGTGCAATCTGTTGTAGACCAGTATCTAAATAAAGTGTTTTTAGAAAGAAAGAGAGAATCTCCCAGCCAGGGTCACACAGCTAGTTGAGTCACAGAGCAGGATCTGAACACAGAGGTCTGTGTTAGAGGCTGATACCATAATACCTGAGCTCCAGGGAACAAGGGCATCAAGGAGAATGCTAGAAGGGAGCGAGGCCCAGAGCGCCTGTCACTGAGGGCCGGAGTTAATGATTACGGGTAGCGGCCCCTCCCCAGCTGCACTCTCCGCCCCGGGGCGGCCCCAGCAAGGCTCCGCCCGACCGCCGTCCTGTGCGCCTTGCGCCGCGCTCGCCCTCTCCGCCGCCACCTGCTGCTCGCCTGCTTCCAAGAGGTGCCCTGATATGGTGAGGGGGGATCGCACGCCGCCGCAATTGGGCAGCCCCTTTAGGAACTGGGACGCGGAAGGGTCCAAGGAGATGAAAGGGACCTCACGCCTTCCCCACCCCCTAGCCCGAGCCGCCTACGGGGGGCAGGGCCGGAGAGGGTGGGGCGGGAGTGGGAGGGACGGGGAGAGTTCTCCCCAGCTCCTCGCAGGTAGCAAAAGCCTGGTTTGGAGAGTCGGGGTCTCTGGCACGCTTCCCGTCACGGTGCCACCCCAGGGAAAGCGGAGGTCAGGAGGGGCGGTGGTAGGTCCAGGTAACAGCTAGGCCTGCCCCCAGCTTCCAGGCCTGTGCCCCCTCAGCACCATAGTACTTTGGGCGGGGCTTAGTGGCTTCCTTGGGTAAAGGGAGGGGGACGAGCGGTGGGACTGGGTGGGGAGGGACAGCATAGTGAGCCGGTGGTTCTCATCCCCCTTCATCCCCCTCCGTGGCAAGGTTCTGTTCCATATTGGAGGTGGAGATGGGGACACGCCTATGAGTGTGAGGAGGGGACATCGGATTCATGAGTTCCTCTGCGTGCCTGCTTACTGCCCTTCTGTGCACAGGGGCTGGCTCAGCCCTCTGTGCGCCCTGGGCTATCCTGCTGTCCTGGCCTGGGAGCCAGCCCAGCTATGGAGATGAGATTGCTCAGAGTCATCTGTCCTCCAGGCTGAGCTCCACCCCCACCCCTACCTCCCCCCTCTCCACCGTCCCCCAGGGCCTCCCCACTCTCTGTCAGCTAGACAGGTGAAGGTGGGGACAGCCAGGAGAGAAGCATCTAGATCTGGGAAGCTTTACTAAACAGCCCATTTCTGGCCCCAAAAGCATTAGGAGCAGTGCAGGTGCAAGTGGCACGTGGTAGGGCATTTTGAAGGCTGTGGCTTAGAGGGAGGGGAGGTAGTGAGTGTGGCTACTGTGAGGTGCACTGAGGCCCCCAAGATGCAGAAAGGTGGGTAATCAGTAACCCCTGGGCACACTCCCCCAGAGGCAGAGGCCAGCCAGGCCTGACTTGGGAATTACTAAGTGAACACTGCCCCCCCCCTTTCCAGATCTCAGGTGGGCTTGTCAGTTCAGCTTCGGGCTGTGAGACCTGGGGGATTCCAGAAGACTCTAAACAGAAAGGGGGACCTCCCAGGAGCTCAGTAGTATCCATCCACTCCTTTCAGAGCCAAGGAACTAAACAGTGAGCTCTGATGCCTGGGGTGACATCTGGTCTCCGGTTGCCTGGATACGGGGAACAGGCTTTTGGTCACTGAGAAAGGGCCAGCTCTGGAGTAGGGTTGAGGTCAGGCTGGTGACGCATATCTCTGCCGCCTTCTCTACCTTCTGGAGCCTACGAGAGGGGATGGACCAAGTCAGACAATCCAGAGAGAGTGCATGTTCTCCGGAGGCAGGAGGGAGAAAAAGATGTACTTGCCAGAGCGCTTTCCCAACCTCCTCCAGCCTGCAAGGCGCATCCCAAGCTTGCATGCCCCAGGAAGCTTCCTTTAAAAATGCAGATGACACTCCATTCACAACCACTGAGTTTACTCTCGTGGCCCATTGGCTCCTCTTGCTGGTGTGAAGTGGAAGTTGTCTCCTTTTACCCATCAAGCAAAGGGAGACAGTGCAGCCGGGCCACCTGGCTGGGGAAGGGCAGAACTGGGGCTTGGACCAGTCCTGCCAACACAGTCCGTGGCTTCCGAGCTTCAGGCTGCGTTAACCTCCCTAGACCTTTTTGGTTCATTTTTAATGTAGCATTTTACAGCTTCTGTCCTGGGGTAGTTCTGTTTCAAAAGCCTAAGAGTGGGACCCCTTAAGCTCTTAGATCTGGATGTTCCCAAGAACAGAACTGACTTTTACTCCCTTCTGTTCTGAGTGTCAGTCCACTCATGGACTGAACGGTGCCAATTCGGGCTGCCTGGAGGGCACTTTGCACAATAGGAAAATACACGGACGAGGCACTAGGTTTCCCAACTGTCTTTGGCCAAGTTACTTTGACTCTTAACCAAGCTCTGTGGCTCGGACTTCCCAGGCTGACGGCAAAGCAGGTTGTAGGAAGGCTGAGACCCCTTGGCCTGGCAGCTGGGAACCAGAGGCTGCATGAGAGCATAGGGAGGACCCACTGGGATGTGGTGCCAGTGCTTGTCAGCTGCAGTATGGCTAAGAGTCGCCAGAAACATGTTTTCAGTGCTGGGTCCCTTGCCGGCTCGAGGAGGTTGAGGCACAGGCCCCTCTGAGAACGATGCCACACTCTCCCTGACTAGGGCAGGTGCCGTGGTCATTCCTGTTTCTGGGCCTGTTTCCTCTGTGATATGCCCGACAGTGAGTAGCAGCAGAGGTGTGCAGCCAGGCAGCCTAAGCCCATAGTTAAAAGAGGGAGGGAGGTTCGGCACTCTGGGGCGCTCTTTTTCTGAAAGGTAGTGTCGCAGTACATATACATCTGAGCAGTTTTGCTTTTACTCCCTCGGTATTTTAAGAGACCTAATTGTTTTTTTGGGGGGGAGCATTTCTTAGTTCAAGGTGATTTGCATGACACCTCACTTCCTGTCCTTTTGAGCTGAATGTAAAATCTAAGAACCTATCAGTGTAGGAGCCAGGGCCCGCCTCCAGGGCAGGGCGCCACCGTCAACAGGTCCCAGTCCATTGCTTCAGACCAGCTGCCCCGTGACTGTGTCACCTGTGTCCAGAGCAGCCATCAGAGCCTGGCTCGGTTCCCCCACAGGCCTGGGGCCTCTGTCTATCTCCTCTCCTAGGCTGGCAAAGCGCACAGGCTGAGTGCCGAGGAGAGGGACCAGCTGCTGCCAAACCTGCGGGCCGTGGGCTGGAACGAGCTGGAAGGCCGAGACGCCATCTTCAAGCAGTTCCACTTCAAAGACTTCAACAGGGTATGGCACCAGGGCGGGCGGAGTTTTCTGAGACAGACTGCCGGGGTCCCGCTTGTTCTCCCCGATAGTCCTGCTGCCCGAGACTGACAGACACCACATACTGCAGCTGACTCAGTAAGTGTCGCCTTGGGGCCTGGAGAGTACAGGCGTGGAGCTTGGGCTCTTCACGCCTGGAATTTTGAGAAGCGATCCTTAGAGGAGAGGTTGAGGAGGAAACAGATGGACATCTGAAGACGTTTTAGCGACAAAAGATTGGCCAAGACCAAACACCTCTCTGGTGTTGCCACCTTGGTGGCATCTAAGTTGTACTTGTACCATCTAAGTCCAAGACTTTCCTCCCACTGCACAAAGACCACCGTGAACTCAAGCCCCTACCGGTGGCCAGATGCCGTGGAGTGGTGAAAGCTAGAGGGTTCTCCTCATAGGAAGCTTCTCTATCCTGCTGCATCGAGGGCTCACACTGGCCATAAAAAGGTGCCCAGCAGTCTCCAAACACTAACCTGGGTCTCCCTTCACTAAACAGGCTTTTGGCTTCATGACAAGAGTAGCCCTGCAGGCCGAGAAACTGGACCACCACCCCGAGTGGTTTAACGTGTACAACAAGGTGAGTGACGTGTGCCTGTGGTGCAGGCCCCGCCCAAGTTCTGAGAACCCCACCTCCTTCCGAAGGCCCTTTCTTGGGCTTCCTCCCCACCGGCCCTCCTCCCCCCTAGGCTCACTGTCCACTCTTGCTCCATTCATCTCCCTCCTAGAATCAACATCAACACCCCTGGAAAATATCATCTCATGACAAATTAAGGAAATGCGTATTAGAACACTGCGAGATAACTTGTGGTTCCAGCAGATACTGAGTAGACATCCAGAAGGCAAAACCCAAGGAAGGAAAGGCCACGGGGATCAGGCATATTCGTTGTTAGTAGCGATACATGGCTTAAATCTTTGTCAATATGGAAGAGTGAAGTAATAAAAGTGAACTAAGAATAGCCATGCACAGCCAACAGATGAGTTTCTGCTGAATGAAGTGAAATAGTCGTGGAATGCCTGCCGCGTGCCAAGAGCTCTCCCCGGCTCTTCCTAAAAACATGAGGCTGGAAGGCATGGTCTGCAAACGGACCGCCTTTAGGAGCTGGAGTGGGTTTGTGGACTCGTCCTTGGTTTCAGGTAGTTCTTAATATTTGGGGATTTCATTTTAAACCCATGGCTGGCATTCCCACTGTGTGTGGAGGTGTGAGAAGACAGTTCTGCACTGTTATGAAAACATGTCGAGTGAGGAAGGCAGCCCCACCCCCTGGAGAAGCTGCCGTGACCAGCGGCCACAGGCATACCTCAGAGAGACTGTGGGTTCATTCGAGGCCGCCACAATAAAAAGTGCTCGTAAAAGTTACATTTATACTACATTGTGTAATCCATTAAATGTGCAACAGCATTATGTCTAAAAAAAACCCAATGTACGCACCTTAATTAAAAATACTTTATCACTGAGAAACGCTATCATCTTAGGGAGCTGTAATCTTGCTGGTGGAGGGTCACAGTCAGTCGGTACAGCCGCAGCGTCCGTGAAGCGCAGTGCGAAGTGCACCCACGTCTGGGGCCCTCAGCGTGGCTGAGCCCACCAGCTGGCGAGCCTGCTGCTGGCAGGTGGAGGCAGTGGAGCCAGCTGGGCCCAACTCTCTGGTTTATTCCAGGTCCACATCACCCTGAGCACCCACGAGTGTGCAGGCCTGTCAGAACGGGACATCAACCTGGCCAGCTTCATCGAGCAAGTAGCAGTGTCCATGACCTAGACCCTGCCTTTCCCCTTGAGCTCTTCAGGGAAAGGGGTGACTGAACTGGAAATCCGAAGAGGGAACAGGGATCCCCAAAATGTTGCTGTAGCTAAAATCGCCCAGTCTGCCCTGTGGCCTCCACCTGGGGGTGGGTCCTCATGGGGGAAAGAAAGGCAGCGTCACTTCCAACCCCAGGAACCCCGACCAGGTTTCCCCACGCCGGCTCTTTGTCCCGGGCTCTATGAAGTGTGCACTAATTTGAATAAGGTCTTCCCACTTTTTACAGTTTCCCAACAACATGATGATTTCTTTCCCAGCTGTATCTTGCTCCCTTTCTAATTCATTTTCCAAGAAGCTGTGATAGAAGCTGTGTCTAAAATAGACAAAAATTTTATCTTAGAAACCAGAACCCTAATGCCAACCCCCTCCTGTGTGATAAAAACACATGTGCTCTTCTGTCTCAAATAAAACTGTTGTTTCACTTGGGCCTCAGGCTCTAGAATCTTCTTTCCCACAGGTCAATCCTAATTGGAGTCAACAGACAGTTAAAGCACCCTGCCTTCAAGAAGTTCATCATCATCTAGAGGAAGTAAACAGGAAAATGGTTAACTATTAGTGGGCAGAATGAATTAGGCTAACACTAGATGGAAGGATAAGAAATGAGCTAAGAGAACAGAAAGTGATTATTAACAAGGGTGAATGTGGAGCTCCGTTTGAGTTGCGCCTCAAAGACCGGAATCGGGTTCTTGAGGCAGAGACACTGAGGGAGCATCGAGAACAGAAGGTAATGGTGTGCAGGGCCCGTGTGGGGCCCGTGTGCTGAGACCGACAGGCC
Source organism: Anoura caudifer (assembly GCA_004027475.1). Taxonomy (NCBI): domain Eukaryota; kingdom Metazoa; phylum Chordata; class Mammalia; order Chiroptera; family Phyllostomidae; genus Anoura; species Anoura caudifer. The sequence goes on along the minus strand of PVKU01000279.1, from coordinate 29,544 downwards.
TCAGAGAGGCAGCCTGGGGCCGTATTCCCTCCTTGCTCTACAGCATCAGCTGAGATTTCTACTGCTGGTGGCTTTTATACTTTCTAATTAGAAACTTGGCCAAAGTCTCAAGGCCTGCCTACTTTTTACTCTGTAAGGGGAACGAAAGACCTGCATTCCAGACGGCCTTAACACAGGTGTGACCACCACTGCCGGTGGAGCCACAGAGTGCTGGAAACTGGGCAGGAGTGCTGCTCCCCCACTCCTGTCTCCATCTGCCCTCATGTCAGTGACCACGCAACCACGGCACCACGAGGGGGCGATCTCTCACCCGCAGTGGTTCCAGAGCTGCCAGCATCCCATCTGGGATGATGCGTGGGCGCCCAAGTAAACAAATGAATGCAACCATCCACAATGATGAAGATCTGGGACATTTAATTACTTAATTGCTTTTTAAGAGATTATTGCTGCAATTACAAAGGGAGTGTTGAGATGGGAAGGGGAAGGTTAAAGACAGAAAAGATTCAAAGAGGCAAGTACCATTTTCCAAGTATAAAACTGGTAATATTAAAAGTGACATGGCAGTATACTCACACGACTACTTACTTCTAATGCAGAATTAAGACACTGCCTGCCTCTGCCAGACTCGGCGTTACTACACGCAGATACACAGAATGGAAAGCCCACAAATGTTTAGTCAAACTAAGGCTCGTAAACATAAATTAAAGTGGCGACAGTAGGTCCCTTTGAAAAACAGCTCAACCCCCTCCCCAGCAAAGCTGTCAGAGCACAGGGGCAGGGCCTGGGGAGCGCTGGAAGCAACAGAACACTCTGCAGGGCATGTGCGTCTCCACTTCAGCAGCTGACAAACCACAGCGGTGCCCACTGGGTGGTTCTGGGTCCCTGGACTTCCTCCAGCGTAAGGAATGCACTGGAAACCAAGAGCCTTCGTGCACAGCTCTCTCAGGAGGTGCCGCCAGTTCAGTAACTGGCGGGAACATCGCTTCCACGTCTGAAGGACCTCAGCCTGTCCCTCTGACACACACGTACACCAACCACCCTAGGAACCCACAATGGAGGAAACAGGGAAACACACACACACACCAGCCTGCAGTGGCATGGCCAGTCACAGTTTTGTGCAGGTGTACAGTGCTGAAGAACGTTTCAGACACGTGGTAAGGAGCTTGGGGAAATGGTCGTCTACGCTTTCCCAGCCAGCACACCCAGGGAAGAGGCAAAAGGACACCAGCCTGAAGAAGTTGAATATTCAGGAGTCCCTGAGAAGGGCAATGGAATCGAGGATTGTCTCCTGACTCATCCCCAGTAGTCCCCTACCCAAATGAAAGCCTCCAAGGCTGCCCCCCGCCCCCAGGGCCTGAGTGAGGAATAAGCCCACCACTGCCCCTTGCCGAGGAAAAAGGCACACATACAGTATGTCGTCATGAGGATGGGGCAGTGGCTCAGCCTAGATCCAGGCCCCACGCGGGGCAGAAGGCGGCAGGAAGTGGGCGCAGGGTTTGGTCCTGTCCCTACACCACCCTGAGCAACTAGTCTTAAGAAGAAATCCCAGGTCCTAGGCTCCAACTGACACTTACCATCGTGTTTTTCTATTCCAAAATGTTTATCTCAGCCTAGCCAGGGCCGAGAGTGCCCAGTACCTGAGGCTAAATTGCCATAGTACCTTCGGGAGCCGAATACAGGGGAGAGAGGCCGGGGAGCACACTAATGGAGACAGGAATTTTTCCTTGCCTTGGGGGCTCACTCATGCCCTCTTGCACCACCTAGGGTAAATCAAGGCAACTTGTGAAGTGCTTTGTGCTGTCCCTTCTGGCAAACATGCTCTCATATGTGATGGCTTAAAGCAGTGGCGGGGGGGAGGGCAATCACCAACTTGGGGTGACATGTTTCTGAATGTGGGTGCTCATCCCACCCTGACTTTCAGGGAAGTATAGAAAAGGGTCTGGTTTCTGGTCAATTCTAGCCCAGGCAAGGGCTCAGCTGTGCTCTGAAAACTGCCAGTGCAGAGAGGCAGCGCTAGGCCAGAAAGTCCTGGATTCTCTGGGAATTACATTCCCTTCCTAGTTCTAGAACAAACCAGCAGGTGCATCATTTCAAATAGGAGTCCCCAAAGTTGGTGGAAACCACGAACCAAATGGGGACTGCTCCCCGAAGAGAATAACGTACCACTCTGCGCCTGCCTCAGCAGACTGGCCGAGCTGATCCTGCAGAATGTGAGCAACACACGGGTCGGTCTGCGTCCTGAAGACACACAGGACAAGCCGCAGTACATGTGACTCTCGGGCAACGACTAACCTACTCAGAGCGCAAGGCTGAAGGCGCCTCCTGCCCAGAGTGCACCTAGCCTGCCCGGGGAAACTTCTCGTGAGTGCTGCTGAGCCAACCAGCCAATCTGCCTGAGACCACGGAGGAACCCCTTTTCTGTCTCACACACTGTACCCCAGTTCCCCTGGGTAACCAAATCAGGACAGGTCAGAGCTGCCACACATGATTAAGTGAGGCGGAAAGCTAGAGAGGTTAGAAGAGGAAATGGTTAAAACAATTCTTAGTAGAACATTTAAAACAATGGCAAAATAATTATGAAATGGAACCCTGCAGGGTCTTCACATTAAAAACCACAGAAGGCTGAGCGGAGGAGGAACGCGGTCCCGAGCACCGAGCTGTCCCGTGTGTCTCGCTGCGCTCTGCAGGGCGAGACCAGATGCTGAACCTACGTGTGGCCTGCTCCACACCCAGGAACCCTCTGGAGGCCAGAGCCCATCTCTGCTCAGCGGGGCTTTGGAGAACCATTCATTTGGCTGCCCTGAGTTACAGTGTCTGTGCTGAAGAGGCTGTCCAAGAAGACCGAGGACAGTTCTGCCACCTGGTTCCTGTCGACGGCGGTCTGGGCCATGCCATAGATCGCACCCTACAAATCCAGTCAAAGAACTGCATTAGCGATGAGGGGCCGAGGACCGGTTGTGATCTTCCTCTCTGCTGACCTTGCCTTCAGTGTGCCCTCCCCTCCCCATCTCCACCCCAGCCCAGGCTCCAGTCTAGCAGAAGGTAGCGGGCACAGTCACATTTCCCCAGGTCCTTGCCAGTCTGCCTTTCTGCCCAAAGGACCTATCCCATGGGATTTTCAGTACAAAATTCCAGAGAAAATTGGTAAATTGCCTTTCCTGTGTCCAATTTTCCTTTTCAAATGGACACTACCACTACTGGCTTTTTATATAGCATTTTCACATTTACATGGTGCTTTATATGTAGTACATCTCATCTGAAATTAAAATCCCTGGGAATGGCTAAGGCAGAGATCATCTGCTGCAATTCGGTACGGGAACAGGTTGGTGGGAAGGGGCAGAGGCAGCCGCAGAACAGGGGTCATCAGGTTCTTTCAACATCCTCCCCCCAAAGCCTCAACTTCCACCGAGAACAACCCCGGGCACCCTACCATTCCCGTGGTCTTTGCTTTAGGGTTCTTCATGATCTGGGTGACAGACTCGCGGATGTCCTTCAGGAACTGTATGGCCACGCGCTTCCGGGTGTGCACTAACGTGACACAGAAATGAATGCTGCAGGAGGAGAAAGAGACAAAGAGTGGTGAGCCTTGAAAAGATAGAAGAATGCTCTAAAATACAGCGGCCCTGAATGCAGGGATCTACTGGTCGCCCCTCCATTTTATCTGGGACAAGCGCGGTCACCTGCGTCAGTCCCAGCCCTGGGAGTCGGGGCTCTCGCACGTGGGGGCTGTCAAGCACGGGGTGGCATGAGGGCCCCTCGGCGCGGTCAAGCAGCATCCCGATGGAATGAATACAGCTGGCGGTTCTGTCCCACCCCTCCCCTCAGAAACTGTCCACCGCCAATCCTTCAGCCATGTGACCACCGACGGGATGTCTCTGTCTTAGATGATAAGCCCTCTCAGGGACAGGGCCTGGGCTGGGGTCTTGAAGGACGGCAAGGCAAAACAGCAGCCCTAACTCCGCTGAGGGGAGACTGGTGCACAGAGGGACTGTGAAGAGGAAAAAGCAGTGTCCGAACGCGACTGGCCATGACGCTGACAGGGACTGGATGCAGAGGACACTGGAGTGACCTGTTCTGTTGAGGCGGAGCGCTGGCTTAAAGGCATCATGGAGGACTAGACTCGGAAAGCATACTGAAGACAGCAGCAGGCCTGAATGATCAGAAGCCCTATGGAAGAATTGGAGCTAAATACTACTGAGGTAACGGGTCAGTTTATAGGAGCAGTCTGATGACTGTGTACAAGACAGATCCAAGAGTACAGAGCCTAGAGAGTGAGTGGGGACAGGGGACCTTATGACTAACTCCTGATCCCAAAAGGCGGCCTCCTGACTCTGTCAGAGTTTAAAGATAATGGTATTGTTTTGGTATTGAATAACTCCAGGTGTCAAGATGGAAATCCTAGATGACACAGTTGCCACCAGTGCTGGGCCCCAGCAGCCAGTTTCTGTTCTTCTGGTCATCTTGCTACCCAAGCTCTTCAAAAGTCATGGAGCAAAAGAAGGGAAAGAGGCTCCTTCAAGTTTACCTGGACGGGAACTGCAGCTGGTTCAAGTTCCACCCCTTAGCAGTCATCAGGTTAAACAGTCGGTAGATGTCAAAGTCATGGGAGCCCAGAGCGATGACTGACATTTGAGGATTCCCAAAAACAAAGATGCCTTTGATATTTTCCAGTCTTAAAACAAACAAGGGGAACAAAAAGAAAGTTCAGCCACATCTAGTCCTCTGGTAATCATCTCTCTAACCAACGTCGCCCCATAATCCAGTCTAACCTTCCCGACTGCGGTGTTCTGATCTTGTGAAACAAGGTGTCTAGATGGAGAGCAGCGACTCCTAACACTACGAATTTTCGAAGGCCTGAACTCCATCGAGATTCCACGAATCAGAACCACTGGCTCCTAACCCATCTGCCCAACCCCCAAATCATGATTATCAGCCCCAGGGGCACCTGAGGCATTAAAGATACACCTTTTAAAAATTCTGGAAATGCAATCTCTCCATCCCCCAATTCTAAAAAGTCACATATGTAATCCCTAAAGCAAGAACTAGTACAGTAGTTTCCCACAGATGGGCACACCAACACTGTATGTGGGCCTTTTCCAAATGAGACATGCCCTCCGTCTGCTTTCACTCCCCCTTAAGATTCTGAAAACCCCCCCAACCCCAGTGACACACAGAGACACAGGCAGGTGATATGGGAATAGACATGCTAGATAACACATGCAGCCCAGTTCCAGCCTTCACTTAACCCCAAAGTTCATCACTCCTCCCTCCCCATTCCTGCTCCAGTTCCTCCTCCTTATTCCAGCAAGTCTCCCAGTAGGACCCCTAGACCAGCAGCACCAGTATCCACTGGGACTGCCCAGAAATGCAAGTCCTCAGACCGCACTCCAGACCTACTGAATCAGAATTCTGGGAGCAGGGCCAAGCAATCTGCATTTTAAGAAGCCCCCCAGGTGATCAGGAAGCACACTCACATTTCAGAACCACTGTCTTGCCTTAACCTTACATTGTCCCTTAGCATGTGATCAAAGGTGCCAGTCATTAAGACATCCTTGGAAACAAGATGGCCTATGGATGAAGCCTGATCTGACACTCTGAGTCACAGCAGAGCAAGGGAGCTCATCCTCCCAGGCCAGCAACACACTCCTGAGCTGCTGACCTAACCCCTGGTCTCTCAGGAGACAGCAAACGGGCTGGGGCTCCAGGTGCTTGGCCAGGTGGATGCCTTGAGCCCACAAGCAGACAAAGCAAGAGACAAGGCAGAATCCCAATCTCCCGCACATACTCTGACTTGAGGAAGCGAGTAGTTTTGATGATCTGTTTGGTAGCTTCAACATAGCCGCTCTCACCGAAGTGCATCAAGGTGGCCCAACAGGCTGCACTAATGCCACCAGGCCGTGAGCCCGCCATGGTTGGGGAAGCGTAGATGCCACCCTGCCAATCTGGATCAATGAAGAACTGATAGCTCCTGTACTTCTTCTCACTGTATAACACGACTGAAGAGCCTTTGGGGGCGTAGCCATACTGAGGGGGAAGAAGCAGATACGTGAATACAGTTCTATATGGCAGCCCTGTCCTGGAATTCTGATCATGCAAATTTCTCTCACATTCTCTATGATGTCTCTCCCTCGCACTAAAAATTCCAACTTGGAATGTTAGGAGAGAGAGGGGACTGAAGGGATGGAGGTGAAATTCCCTATTTTAGGGATGAGAAATCTGAGGCCCAGAAAGAACAGTGTCCTGTCCTGCTAATCAGCTTGCTTCCCCTCTTGCCAACACGTGGTTTTCCTTATTTAAAACATTATTCCAGGGCAGTATGTCAGGATGAAAGTGACAACAAATTTCCACTGGAAGCCAGGAAAGGATAGAGTCCAGCCACTCGAGCAGCTAAACTCACGACCGTGCTTAGCAGCACACTTCCTTTTTAAGAACACCGTGGCACTCAGGGTCTGACAGCCACTTACTCCGACTCTAAAATAAGCTGACTGTGATTTTGTCTCAGTCCACGGGAGGTGGCAGGAGGTGGTGGGCGTGGGCATTTCCAAGGTGAGAAGCCACACATTCCTGAGCACCTTAATTTCTTCCCTTTTTCCAAGGACTCTCCATCAGCGTGCTCCTGTCACTTGGCTGCAGGAGCAGCAGGAGCCCTGGTGGCCCGGGAGCTGCAGCACTCACACACCTCCTCTCAGGAATTCCAGAATCTGCCTCGCCTCTACCCTCCACCCAAATAATCTCGAGGCTTCAGGGAACTCTTCAGTAGGGCCATGGCACTCAACGCCCCAGTTACAGAAATTCTCTCAGCCCTAGGACACAAAGACAACAGGCTCCTTTCCTCTACTGCTTGTCACCTCTACCACTACACCCGGGGACCTGAACAGCTGTCCTGGTGAAAGCAAAGAGCCAGATTTAATTTTACATTTTGGGGGAAGGCTAATGCTTTAACCATTTTGTTGACAATATCCAAAATAATCAACTGTCTACTCTGATTTCGGTCCCTTCTCCCACTCACCTTATGGGTATCTGCTGAAATGCTGGTGACACCTTTCACCCGGAAATCAAAGGGCTGCTCCAGTGGGTATCCTGCTTTCTCCATAAAGACGATGAGGAAGCCCCCCAGACACGCGTCTACGTGGAGAGGTATTTTGTATTTGACAGCCAGCTAGTTTCAAAAGACAAGGCCAGTAAGAGAACTTCATTTATAGCTCTTAACAAGAACTTTGCAAGACATGGGTGGAAAGGTGGGCTGTAACCACAGGCCATTTTTGACATTCCTAATAAAAAAGTTCACCCTTCAAATGTATTTTTGCCTTCAAAATAATGCATCTGAAATGTGGTATTTATTTTATATGTAAATATGCAGGGCCTCAAACTCATTGCAAAATCAAGCAGGAAATGAGTCGCACTCTGATCCAGGCTGCCTCTGGAGAGGGACAAAGGTCCTGCTTTAGCAACTGCCAGTGGGGAAGAAGGGAGGTAGTGCTGTGGAGCCCCACGCCAAGTGCCAAATACCGAATACCACCCTCCAGCAGGCATGCTCCTAGAGGCAGATTATTTCCTGACCTGAACCGAAATGTGAGTCCTACTTCCGGATATCCAATTTAAACAAAACCTTCTTCCTTCTATTATCCCTCCCCCAGAGCAGAAGCTAGTAACCTTCGGAGGCCCCAAAGAGAGCTGCAGGGCTTACCGCAGAGCTGAGGAGAGCTGTTCCCCACTACTGCGCTAAAATCTAAACCCAACACCGCTTCTGTTCGCCAAGTACCGTTATCATGAGGTTCCGTTTCAAAACCTCAGTTTTGCTGCCTTGGAGTCCATCTTTCTCACATACCTTGGCCACTTCAGGGACAGGGTCTATCACACCGTGAGGAAACTGTGGGGTGGAGCAGACGAGCATGGCGGTGTTCCTGGAGATGGCTCTCCTCATTGCCTGGGGGTTGAACGTGCAAAGGAAAATGAGCATCCGCATCGCAGTTGCTCTCCTATTCCACTGCCAAGGTTAATTTAGGCTCCCAACTCAGAGTTTCAGTTCCACTGGTGCCCCTCCTTCACCTCTCCAGCCTGGGCGAAGACCACCACCCACCATGGCAGCAGAATGCAAACAAGCCCAGTGGGTCCCCTGGGGGAAGAATCTGAGAGCACGATATAAAAACAGCAGAATCGCTGTGAGGGAGAGAAGAATGTTGGTCTAAGAAGCAAGAGAGCCGCCAACTAGTAGTGAAACCTGGTGTAAACCACTCTGCCCAGCCTGTTTCCTCATATGGCAGCTGCGATGCTACCAACAGCCTCTGCGACTTCCCTGGGCTGTCCTATGGGAGGCTCAATGCAATTCCGACAGCGCTCTGAGAACTGGAAAGTTCTATACAAATGCAAGGCGTAAAATTAATTGCAAAAGGGATATTATTCAGCCTTATAAAGAAAGAAATCCTGCCATTTGTGACCACATGGATAAACCTGGAGGACATTACGCTAACTTAAATAAGACAAATATTGCATGATCTCACTTATACATGGAATTTAAAAAGTTGAACTGTAGAAGCAGAGAGTAGAACAATGGTCTCCAGGGGCTGGGGGTCAGAGAGTGGGCAGTGTTGTCAAGGGCTACCAAGCTTCAGGTACACAAGGTAAGTTCTGGAGATATAAAATATTGCCATGTGACTTCTTCACAAGTTTTGCTAATACTGCACTGTATACCTGAAATTTGGTTAGAGATCTAGAGTGTAGTCTTAAGGATTCCAACCATAAAAAAAAATAAATAAAATGTTAACCATAACAGGTGTTGTGTATGTTAAAAGTTTAATGGTTTTACTTCACAATGTATAATTATATCAAAACATTAAGTTGTACACTTTAAATAGATACAATTTTTGATTTGTCAATTAATTGTCCATTAATGCCTCAATAAAGATGAGGGGGGATAATGCTAGGGCTAACAAATCGGAATAGTTGACTGATGAAAAAAATCATTACTATTATAATGGCAACGGCACTAATTCAGACCAGTCAAAACCACAGTGAGCGTCTTGGGGCAAGTTACTCCACGCTTACTTTACAGACAGAGAAGAGAAAGCAAGGTGCTGAAACAAAACCCGGGCCTGTAAAGTTAGGGACTAGGTTCACCTTCCTATTAGACATCAAGAATCTGAGAGACTCAAGCTGCAATCAATCACTGCACCAGTGGCAGCTGCTGCAACTCTGGCTGCTGTCTGCAAAGGCATCCGGAGCCCATCAGCATCTGACGCTGGAGAAAACCAGCCGATCGCACACTTCCTGCTTCTCACAGCCCAAGGCACACACTGGCCCCTCAGAACTACTCACCCGAACGTCCACCTCCATCATTTTGTTCAGTGGAACCCGTATAATCTTCATCCCAAAATAATGGGCTGCTTTGTCAAATGCAGCATGGGCACTTTGGGGGGCCACACTAGATGACAGGGAAGAGGGAATGATGCAATTCAGACCCAGAAGAGGTTCCGGACCACACAGTCAGCTAATCTAAACCTCCAGGAGTACATACTTCTGATTATTTTTCCTCAAAATTTTTAGAGTGTTTATATTTTTACTTTTTAAGCACAAAAAGAAGTCAAATGATATTCTAGAGAATCTTCTCCCTAGTACTTAGGAGATCATTGTGGCAACAGGAAGAACTTAGAAGTAATCTCACATCAAAGGATCCAAAGTCATAAATTAGGGCTGACAGGTAAAAGGACAGGGAATTTGGGTTGGATTAAGGTCAAGTGGAGCCTGTGAGTGGCTGCCTACCCAAAGACGGGTACATCAGTGGGAGCAAGTTTCCTGACACAGTACACATTCAAGCAGCAAATGTGAGAATGCCTAGCAGGGACATTCAGGCAGCAGGCAAGCACCAGATCGGAGGTCCCTCCATCTTTGAAAGACCATGATTCACCTAAAACCCCCATCTGCGCTACACACCTGGGAGCTCCACTCCTACAATTACCCTACTCCTTCAAGGGAGAAAAATCTCTACTACCGAGTAACTAACAAGCAGCGAAGACTTACGTTTGAAGGAAAATGGTGGCCCAACTTGTTCTCTTAGGCTAAGTATGAATTGCAGGATGAGATCATGTGTGACAAAACCCCATGTCACTGACACTTGGGGAAATACATTAACCCCAACACACTGCACAAGGAAGGGGTGCAAAGAAAAAAAATGCAACCAAACATCAAAATTATGTCTACGGGGCAGCAAAATTGGTAAATCTCAAAAAGATGTCCAACTTTTTCATCCAGAAACTGCCCTTAGGTTGAATTTTCCTTAGGGAGAACCGTGCCAAGGCAGCCTGTTACATTGAACTGGCTTTCACTGAACTAAAATACACAGAGAGCCTTCCTTAGGCTCCAGATAATTCATAACAAATATTACAGAACTCAAAGATGCAGTCCTGTCACTCTGTCACTTTTAGAAAAAGGATCTCATGCTTGCCTGTGGTATATACGAGTATATCACACATGTAAGCTGGGGGTGGTGTGGGAGAGGGGGAATGATCGTGAAAATTAAGTGGCTGATCCACTTAGGATTCTGGTGAGTGAAGGGATAAGGGCCAAGGACACAGGACACGAGGAGAGAGGACCAGAACCCCCAGAGGAAGAGAAGCAGCGGCACACAGGCTGCCGCGGCATTTCATGCAGCAGCACCTCAGACAGACCAGTCTAAAGGCCGGGGGACGACACAACCACACATGCATACATTTCTGGACTTTTGATCCCGTTCTCTGCGGCCAGGTCCCGATAAGCTTTGCAGGCCATCAGTATGCTTTCTGTCCCACCAGAGGTCACCTGTGAAAAAGAAGAGATGCTGTCTGTGGAGGGAAGTTAGGGAGAGCACCAGCATATACTTCTCACCCTGATCTTGATGGTATTTGATACAGAAGAGATAAGGGCTCACTCGCCACAGAGCAGACACTGCCCTGTCTCCCAGGAGGAAAACGGCTTGGCTGGCTGAGCCTAAGCTCAGAAGAGTAAAAACTACTCGTTCAGAATGAGCAGAAGCGCTGCACTGTATGGACAGATGCACATCTGTCCAGATCTGCACACAATCCATCTCCACATTAATTCCTCCAATGGCAGATAGGATAGGACATTTCATACCATTCAAAAGCATCAGGATTACTGACTTTGATTTAAACTTTTGATGTCCAGCCCTGGCTCATGTGGCTCAGTGGATTGAGTCCCAGCCTGCGAACCAAGAAGTCGCTGGTTCGATTCCCAGTAAGGGCACATGCCTGGTTCCCAGTGGGGGACATGTGAGAGGCAACTACACATTGATGGTTCTCTCCTTTTCTTTCTCCCTCCCCTCCTCTCTCTCTAAAAAGAAATAAATAACTAAATCTTTAAAAATAAATAAATAAATTTTCAATGTCCACTGAAGAATGTGCAATTGCAAAGTTATAATTCTAGTAACCTATGTAATACATTAGAAGACTAAGAAAAGATATTTAAGCATTCCAAAGTGAACCTGTGGTTTTTGACAAGTTTGAAAGAGGAAAGCAGAAGGTTCTACTTAGAGTTTGTTATCTTACCTGAAATCAAAACAAAAATCCTCATGTTTTCCTGAAACTAGGTTGGCAACTCTGAGACAGGCAAATTTCTTTACAAAGCTGAAGCAAAAGGGTTCATTTCACTCATCCTACTGTCCGCAGTGGGCTGCAGACTCACAAGGGCAGGGCTCACTCTGTTCGTGACCGTATCCCCACACCAAGCCTATTGGCAGACACCGAACACACCCTCAATTAACCTTCCGTAATGCCCAATCCAACTCTGGGCAAAGCACGACTGACACAGGCATGTCGTACCACCTGGCTACCTTCTGATAACACCGAAGAAGAATACTTTTAAAGCAAACAGAGACGAAAGGCTATAGCACTTTGCTAGGTGGGTATTTTCTTACAGTTACCATTTCTGAAGATTCATATAATCTTAAACAAACAGCTTTTTCATTATATGGGTGAGAAAATTGAACTGAGAGACTGAAGTGATTTGCCCAACATCACCCATTAGCATCTGTTGATAACAAGTAAAACTTTCTACATTTTCATATTTAGCATGGCTTAATTAGAGATGGAATGAGACAGGGTGATTACTGAAACTTCCTAAAATAATATCCACATATTTTGGTCCTATATAGAGCAAAAATAGCATTAGATACTAACTCTCAGTAGTCAAGAGTTAATGGAAGGCAGTTAAGTCATTTTTTGATTCAGGAAGTCTACATGAAGCATGTGACCATCATTCACAAAGTAATGCATTGAACTTGGGCCTAGGACACTTGTTTGTAGGTCTCTGCACTTCAATGCTGGAGAAAGCAAAATCGCTTACAGTTGAGGTCAGCTCTGCAAATCAGCAGCACGTACTGTGGTCTGGCAGAAAACCTCAGAATGTCACATGAGTCGGGAAAGGACCAGCAAAGTCAGTCTTCGGGAAGTCCATCTCTTACCAAGGTCAAGTAATGATGCAAGCAAAAATATTTCCAAATCCTAGTTATTCACTTCATATGTCCTACTTTTAGTCTAATAATTAATCCAATCAACATCATTATTTGTTAACCAATGTTAACCAGTATATTTTTGACTATAAAAGCAGGGATACCTCATTTCTACTTCTAATTCTTATTTCTGATCCCCAAATTCTGTGTTTAAATATGCTGCTAGTCTCCCATTCCTCTACCCGCTGTACACAAAGAAAAACAAAAATTTGGTTATGAAGTAAGAAGGTAGAAGCCTCAATAACTAAGTACTTGTTAGGTCATTCAACTTTTTTTTGAAGATCTTTATTTATTTATTTTTAGAGAGAGGGGAAGCAGGGGAGAAAGAGAGGGAGAGAAACATCAGTGTGCAAGAGATACGTTGATCAGCTGCCTCTTCTACACCCCTAAATGGGGACCTGGCCTGCAACCCAGGCATGTGCCCTGACCAGGAATCGAACTGGCAACCTTTTGGTTTGCAGGCCAACACATAATCCACTGAGTCACACCAGACAGGGCTCAACTTCTTTTAACATTTATAAAAACTCTTACTCTAATATATGGTATGTATGTCAGAAAACAAGAGTAGAACATCACCTATTCAGAAAACTTTCTTTTTTTCTTTTTAAAATATTTTATTTATCTTTTAGAGAAAGGGGAGGGGAGGGAGAAAGAGAGAGAGAGAAACATCAGTTGTTGCCTCTCGCACACCCCCAACCAGGAACCTGGCCTGCAACCCAGATGTGTGCCCTGACTGGGAATCAAACCGGCAACTTCTCAGTTGGCAGGCCGGCACTCAGTCCACTGAGCCGCACCAGCCAGGGCTGGAACATTTTCTTTTAGGTGATGTTTGGTCATAGTGGCACTTACATAAGCCAAGACCGTTTTCCTGGGCAACCTGGTTTTCTTTGGTATATGAAATCACCTCTCATCTATTCTAAGGCAAATTAAAGTTAATAAAAGGAAAAAAAAGTTGAAGCCTGAAGACCAAAGAAAAAGAGTTTAATACTTAAATGGGAATAGCCTAAAAATAGCCCAGGCGTCAGGCTTTGTCCCCTATTTCCTACCTCTGAACTTGAACTGTCTTTACTACTAAAAGCAGCTAGCTCATTGGGAGAGAAAAAGAGATATACAGAGATAGAGCCAAAGACTGAGGAGAAACTAAAATAATCCCAGAGATTAGCTATTTTATAAAAGTCTAAGTATTAGAAGAGACTGTGGATCTTAGACCCTATCCTTGTCCTGATCCCTAACATACCCACTAACAAAAGATCATAATGGGAGAGACATGGCTTAATTGTACCTAAGCAAAAACAAAATACAAATGCCCTAGTGGCAGACTCCTGGATTAAGATGGAAGACTAAAACTACTTCGGAGATTTTCTCTCCCCCAATACCTGTAAGAATAAAGAAAACTAGTAGTGAAAACACGCAATAACCAAACAAGGAAAGACAGATAATCTGATGCAACAGACTTCAAATACTGGCAATGAAAACAAGAAGAAGAAATTTCCAGTCTCTAGCAAAGGGCAAAACACAGTTGCTAATCCCTCTTCCAAGCCCTGGAAATTATTAGGGTGAATTAGCAAAATCCTAAGAATTCTCATTAACACCTCCCAAATCTTCAGAGAAGCAAACGGAAGGGGTTTCCTTATCTTCTCTCCTGACCTTCAGTCAGTGAATGAGGGACATGGCGGCCAGGGAGGGGCAAGCCAAGCGGTGAGAGAAGTCTGGATTGATTCTTTAAAGCGAACACTTCAGGAATATGGAAAGGGGTAAAGACGTAATCAAAGCCCAAAGGGTATCACTCTCTTCCAGCTAGGCGGAACGAACCTTGTAGGTAACTTTTTAACAAACTTTCAGAAGATGAGACCGAGTTATATTCTAGTCCAGGTGAAACGAAGCTTTAGTTGAGCCCTACCTCAACCAAATACTCTCAGACAAGAAACCACTCACCATGCATCAGAACAAACAGAATGTCTAGAGTGAGCCAAGATGAAAGAAAATGGTATGGTAAATGATGCAAGCATATACCAAGAAAAAAACAGCATGCAAAATGAAAGCCCAACTCCGAACGTAACCACCTAAAAGGAACAGAAGGAAGTTCCTCATACCTGTTTCTTACTACAGGACAAAACAGTACAAGAACATGAATTCAAGAAAGCAAGAGCAGAAAGGCCGCACACAAAAAAAGTGAGACTGCAGACCTTAAAACACTGAAGTTCTAAACAGCATCAATATAGAACTAACAAATACACAGAAACAGCAAGAAACAGAATAAATACAGCTGAGAGTACAAAGACTGACTTAGAGGAAAGATTTAAGGCAGGCTTAGTGAACCCAGATAAGGAAAGCAGAGGCAAAAAGACAGATGCCACTCCACCCCTGGGAACCATGTCCATCTGGCCAGCCAGATAACCAAAAAGCATCCAGAGAAGAATGACGGGGATGGTTGACAATCCAGTTGGAAATCGTATTCTCTAATGAACAGCTGAGTAACTTAAGAAACACACAGGGAAGAGAAGATTCAGAAGTAAAGAGGCTTTCAAGTATACAAAGGTCTCTCACATGGGGGCGAAAAAGCAATTACGGAACTTCTAGTTCCAGCAATTCAGATTATATACCCTGGGCAACCCTCCCACCTGAAAAACTAAAAAGCCTGATAAAACATTAATTTTTTTTTAACATCCACTACTGAGCTAACATAAAGGAATATACTGGAACTGCAAACAAAGCAAAACCAAAATTCCTACAAGATAAGTGAGTAACAAAACTGGTTTCAGCACTGAGGGTTGCCACCAACCCCTAGGGACCTTAAACGCTCACTCTGTCCTGTGAACAGGAGATAAATTTAGGGCCTGCCCACAGTAAGGAGGCCAACAAGAGATGGATGAAAAGAAAATAAAATTATGCCCATAGTCAGAGGGATACAAGAAATAAATCCCACTGCACAAGAGGACATGAAGAAAAATTGCTTTTCTTGACTGTTTTTCAGGTAAAGAAGAATAATGATCTCTAAAGAAGGTATGACAAGACAGCTTTTATGTGGGTTTGTGGTCTGAATTCGCACTGCTTCTGTAGTGCAAAACTGTAAGCTAAGAATCGGACTAAAATTGGTCCAATGCGGTAGCACTTCCCAGCAACTCCCCGGAAACTGGCAGAATTACAAACCTTTTTTGGAAGAACTTAACTTCAATCTAGGCCTCAAAGCTAAATTCCCAGGAAAATGAGTGGTTTACAGTTTTTTAAAAAATTACAACTACAAGGATACAAGCCAACATGAGTGAAACCAGCAGAAACAGAATGTAAGACTCATGAATAATGGAATTGTCAGAAGAGAATATAAAATAATTATGTGAAATATATTTAAATAAACTATAAGCCAAGGACCAACAAAGAACAACCAAAAAGATTTTTAGTTTTTAAAGATTTTATTTATTTACTTTTAGAGGGGAAAGAAAGGAGAAAGAAACATCAATGTGCAGTTGCCTCTCATGTACCCCCTACTGGGGACCTGGCCCGCAACCCAGGCATGCGCCCAGACTGGGAATTGAACCAGCAACTCCTTGCTTCATAGGCCAGAACTCAATCCACTGAGCTACACCAGCCAGGGCAAGATTTTTTTTTTAAAAGGACCAAACAGAATTCTGAAGAATGAAAAATACAGTAAACAAAATCTAAAAATCCGATGGCAGACTGAAATGTAGATTAGACACAACTGGAGAGTTAATGAAACACTTGCACTGATCACACAGCTCCACTGTGAGGTCATGGCCAGTCTTTTCACCTACCCACAGCTCCCCAACCACTGCTGCTATTGCGATTATCAGTTGTTCCAACAGTTACTTACACCTTTATAGGTAAGGTTTTTCTGGACACACAAATGGCTGACTCTGGGTATGGAGTAGAAATGTACAAGATGAACACGGAATATTTCATCAAATAAAAATGAGGAGGAGCAGAAGGGGGGAAGGGAGTGGGGAAGGGGAGGGGTTATGGGAGTGAGAGGGAAGGTGGGGGTGAAGGAGGGTCATAAGGCATGTATCTTGTCTTCATCTTTACTGGGCAAGGCCAAACCGTTTTGTGGCTGTTTATCCTTTGGTCTCTAACAGTCCATCGCACTGGCACAGGAGGACACCTACACGCTGTCAGCGCGGGGTCATCTCCCTTCTACGTCACCCCGTTCAGCAAATGCCGTAGGGGACCTGTTGCTAGATCATGACTGGTTCAGTTTTTAACAGTTTTGGAATTACTTTTGGGAAGGGAATGTCAGGAATACCAGTTTCACTAGCTACTGAATATCTGAACATGTTGTTTTACCATGGTGCTAACATGGCAGTGTAACCATATAGTTTATTGGCAGAAAACCAAAAAAGTAACTATGAAATGTTATTGTCTTTGGCAGGCCCTTCAATAATTACATTTGCAGATTTTATAATGATTACTTTTATGTATCTGACAGGGTTACACCTCTAGGTTACCATGGTTAAATCCAACTCTCTACACTGCATAAGCTGAGATTTCATTTTTTCTGGAGTAGACAGTATCAGTTTGTAACAAATCTAAACAGAAGTCTATCAACCACGGTTTAGGAAAACTAACAAACATCTACTGGAAAGAATGATTGAAACGTGTGTCTTTAAATACCATGATTCCTCTTCCTTTGTTCCTAAACTGAGATTCGATTTACAACAAAATCGGAAAGTAAACTTCCAGCTCAAGTGAAATGAGAAAGCATATCAAAAAAATTACAAGATGGTTCAATAAAATTATATAAGTAAATGGGTAGGAAAGTGGGTGGGTGGGTAGATGAAAGAAATGAAGAGAATGAAAGGAACAGATAGGGCAAATATATTTAGTGAATGCAGAGTGTTCTTTATTCTAGCAACTTTATATAGCTTTTTCAAAGTAAAAAATTGAAGAGAAAAAATATCCAAAAGACTCTATGCCAAAATGTTGATACTCTATGAATTACTAAAGTATAAGCAGTATTTTTAAATTGCTACTAATCTGGACCTTTCTACAATAACCACACATTAGTTGCATAATAAAAAAAAGTAAAACTTTTTAAATAAATCCTATTTTAAGCTAAAAAAAGATCACTATACAACACTTGCAAATACTTACACATCCACAGGAATCTGGGCCCCCATTGAACAGAGAACAAGCTATCCTCACAATCTCTGCCTCTATCTTCCGTAGTCCTGGGAAGATATCTGGATGCAGTGGGTTACTCCACGCAAAGTCTCCATAAGCCTACAAAGAAATGCAAGCAGGTATGAAGTAAGACAATTATAGTGTATAGGACAAAGAATCACACACTAAACAAAAGTTTCTAGGTATCAGGCACATTAGAAACTAGAAAAATGGTAAGATGCGTTCAAAATATAGGGGAGGAGACAGACATGCAAATAAATTATCTTACAGTGTGGTGCAAGAGGAAGTGTAAGTGTGGTTAAAAGCAGACTAGAACACCAAGCAGACTCAGCGTGAAGGTTTAGCTTTGCCAGTTGCTGCTAGCTGCGTAATATCTCATACGCTAAAAAGGATAATTCAGGTGCTGATCCACTAGTGTTCCAGCGATAAGCAAAGAACATAACACAGGCAAAGCGCTTAGGTATCTGGCACAAACCAGGTATTGTTCCAAGTGTGACACTAGATGTGTGCGCACAAAGGGAAGGGGCCTTAAAGAGGGAATAATGAACATCCTGAATTGTCTGGTGGTGTCTGTTGAGTGGAACCTTGAGAGAGAAAGAGGAATTCATCCTCCAGAACAGGGGCAGCAAAGCGGAGAAAGGAAGAAAACACCACAGCCAAGTGCACTCTGTAAAAGGGAAAGGCAAGAGTGATAGGAACAGTTGCAAGAACCAGGTGGGAGCTGGCTCTGAAGGGGCTTGTGTTTCCTGTCTCATAAGCAGCCTGCATTTTATCCTGTAGATGACACTGAAGGATTTTTAAATGTAGAAAATGGAGAATTATGCCCAGATACAGCTGCAAAATCTATAATGTTTAATAAGGCATAAGCAGCTTCATGAGTGTGATAACCAAACACAAAGGCTTAAATTTAAAGCCATCAGTCAATGCCAATTTTATATGGCAAAATGGGATTTCAAAGACAAATCTGATAGAAATGGAAGATGCTAAAGGCAACACAAAATGGCAATTATTTTAATTTTAAGTGAGACCACAGCTCACTCTCAGGTCATCTGATTTGAGAGTCAGGTAGTGCAGGAAACAATGACCAAGTTTCTATCCTCGTCTCTTCTCATCAAACAAAATATGTCTTATTGTTAATAATCTCAAACGCTGGGACCACCCTGGTAACTGCCTTCCATGCAGGATGTCAGTAAAGCCTGGAGATGTAAGTAATGTTTTACCCTACTACAGACTGAAGATGTCTTTGACAGTATTACACATATTCACCTGTTCGGGTGAAGAGAAACTTCGTAAACTTCTTTAGTTTTATTTTAACAAACTTTTCTTAAAGTGACTTTGAAATGACAAAACTAAAGAGACAAAAATGAGGGCATACAAACCGGCAGAGACCACACACACTCCCTCCGAGCCCCGGGCACGCACCTTCACCAGGAGCTCGGTGAGCTGCTCCTCCCCGCTGTACACCGCCCCGGAGGCTCTCCCTTCCTGCCACAAGCCATCTGCAGAGAAGGGTAAGACCACTGGGTCAGTAAGCAGAAAGTTTTGGGGCAGGCAGGTAGGTTCTAATAAGAAATGCAAAGCATCCCCTCTGAGTACAAAAGAAAAACAAAGTTTTGAGTGGAAATCCAAAGATATCCTTATATGAACAACAAGAAAGATAAAATTCCAATAGAGCTATCACAGGAAAATAAAGATCATCAATTAGTGTCAACCACAGTCTGAAAAAGATGCCCACGGCACTGGGGGACAATATAGTCCAATAATAATGCTGTCCTTTTCCCCAACTGCCAACCGCCTTCGAACAGCAGAAAAATTGTCTCTAGCTATATATTCATTTTCTGTTCTCTGTACGGCTCAGCTTGGCCTTTTTCAGCAATTGCTTCCTTCTGTCTAGTCACAGGAAATGAGGGAATTGTTATGAGCAGAGTTGGCAGAGAAGAGCAACACAGAAGCAACATTTTGGTCTATAATCATCAGGGCTGGAGTCAGGGAACTGAATCCAAGATGAGGCGAGCCACAATGAGACATCATAGTATCGGGCCCCTCCTTCTAACAGGCCTGGAAAGCCAGACAGAATTAGGTACCTGCTTCCAGCAACATTAGCTGCAACATTAGGGATCAGGAACAGTCCCAGGAGAGGCTCCTGACCAAAATACAAGGTCCAACTTTCTACTTCCTATCTGAGGTTCCACATTATACTCTCTAGGTTAGACCAGCAAATCTGTCAACGTGGGTGTCTCACGCCCTTTTGCTACAATGTGGCTGTGCTCCACTGAAAAGAGTAGTGAGAAAGCTAGGACAGAAACCCACTAGTGACAGCTACAGGCTCTACAAAGCAAAGATCTTCAGCTCCAACAAGAGAGTAGAGGACTCAGTAGTGAATGTCGAGACTAATTCCTCAATCTCACACAGTCTGCCCAGGTCTGGCCTGCTGCCGGCTGGACTTCCCCACTTTCCTAAAGGACATTGCTCTGTACCAGGTATGCCTTCAGACCAGAGGTCACCAGACTGTCAAAAATAGAATACATGGTTTCATTTCCTGTTCTTTCACTGGTGCTACGGAGTATGGCAATGGATGGTGACTTAAAAATGGAAGGGAAGGCAGTACGGTGGCAACAACCAGCCCTCACCATCCATAAACCTTTCCTGTCCAGGCCTCAGAGTGCTAATCCCTGCTTTGTATCACCTATGTATCCTGGACAGTATCTAATTTCGTACCAGCCAATATCAAAAGCTCAACATTTTTCAATTAGACATTTTAAAAGGTATTTTTTGAAATGCAATGTGGTATCCTGGGTGGGGATCTACAACACAAAAAAGGACATTAGTGGAAAAAACTGGTGAAATCGGAATAGAATTTATAGTTCAGTTAATAGTCTCGTACTGAAGTTAATATAAATTATGCCAAACTAAAAAGCCTACTTTTTAAAAGTATTCATAATATGACTTTAATCTGTAGTTAACATGCACTTGTGTTCATAATAATTAACATTTATTGAGCACTTTCTATATGCCAGGTAATCTACATTTACATGTATAATCTCATTTAATCTCTATAACCAGCCTTTTGAGTATTATCATTCCTATTGCAGAGAAACAGAAATTGAAGCACAGAGAAGTTCAGTAACTCACTCGAGGTAATATCTGAAGTGGCAAACCAGGGTGTGAGTCACAGGCTGCACTTTAAACATCGCGCTTCTTGTACTTGGTACATCTATCCTTCCTCATGCATGTATATTCGTGTGTAGGTGTGTTTATCATGTAAAAACACTATGAACATTCTGATATACACACGTGTATACACAAAATCTGCGTTCATCTTTTGATGAAAGGATTATAGTTGCTTTTTATTTTTTTGCATCTATAAAGACTTTACAATTTCTATAACAGATCTGTATTTCACTTTTATTACACATATTTTCTTTTTAAAACACAAATGTATCTGTTTTATTCAGTTTACACAAGGAAACGGAACCAAGTTCCATTGTCTCTGAGATTGGTTTGTTTGATGGATGAAGGATGAATCTAAATATAATTTCTAAAATACAAAAGCCAACATTTTGAGACGAGGGGATGGGCTCTCCTGAGCATACAAGTACCAGGGAGGATCTGCCCTTAATCTTCACAAACACAACTGACAGCCCTCGCCAGGTTAATGAAGAAGGCAGCACACGTGTGCTGAGAATCATACCCAGGCGGCTGTACTCCTTGAGCTTCTCCAGAACTGCAGCCGAGCTCAGGCCTTGAGAAGGCAGAACTTTCACATACTCTTTATCCACTTGCAGAAATGACATGCTCTTGCTGATATCATCCTTGACCTTGTTCAGCTCCTCTTGGATCTCCAAAGGGAAGAAGAACGAAGTTAACGAGGCTGGGCACCATACAAACAGGACGGAAAATGGAGGGTGCTTCTTAAGGAGATACGGTGACAGTCTGACTGTGCGACACTTTCTTAGAAGCCTGAAAAGTCAGCATTCGCTCTAAAGGTCAAAGATGCACTCGACCCCCACCCCCTTCCTCTGCCATGTCAACATCACCGCTGCTTTACTTGGTTTGCATTTGCTAATGTCAGCACATCTTTGAGGGCAATATTTGAACCTTTTCCTGTCCTGGCAACAGCTACAGTGTATCTGCTAAAGAAACAAAGACAGAGCCATAAATAGCCACCAGGCAGCAATGAAAGGGATTCTGGTGCTTATGCAAGTCATGAGCTCCTTCACGGACAGGTACAGAGCACAGAAGGATCGGGAGGCCTCACACCACTCCCGCCGTCTGGGCTCAGGCCATCTCGGGCACTGCCAGGAAGACTGCTTTCTGTCTCCTCAGGCTGCCCACAGCTTGTCGACAGCTTGACCCTTAAGTGCTAGGAGGACCTAAAGGTCCTTTCTGCTACATAGTTTACCACAAAGAAATAACTCCAGTTATTTCTATTCCATCCTCATGGCAACAGTTTCTGGGACATGCTCTTTTGTTCATTCACTCATTTATGCAATAAATATTTGTTGAACTACTACTATGGGCCAGGAATACACAGTGAACAACACAAACTGAGATGGTACAGACTAGAGAAAAAATCATGTTTTCATGAAACTTAATTTTAGCAGCAGAAACAGAAAATAAAGGTAATGAAAAGTGCTGGGGGCAGGGCAGGGAGGGGAGCAGAGTGAAGAGGTACAATAGCAGGGGCTGCCATTTGAGGTAAGAGATGCTTGGGTGGTAGGTGAGGGATGAGTAGCTACAACCTGTGTGTGTGTTACAGTGATGGGGTTCCAGCAAGATGCCCAAGCTCTCAGTCCAAACATTCAGATTTTCTCATCTCTAGCGCTCAATGATTAGAATACAAGAGAATCTTCTGAGACGTGGTCCTCCCACGCCTTGAAAATGTATCTACAACAGTCTAATAGACAGGCACTGGCAGGGCACAGAGGCCACATTCTTGGGCAGTGCTGGAGTGCTGGGGCATGTGATGAACATGAAGATAATTTTTTAAAAGATTTTATTTATTTATCTTTAGAGAGAGGGGAAGGCAGGGAGAAAGAGAAGGAGAAAAACATCAATGTGTGGTTGCCTCTCACACCCCCCACCCCCAGCTAGGGACCTGGCCTACAACCCAGGCATGTGCCCTGACTGGGAATCAAACCAGCGACCCTTTGGTTCCCAGGCCAGCATTCAACCCACTGAGCCACACCAGCTAGGGCTAATTTTTAAGTTCTAAATAAAAAATTATGCTGTAGTGGGCATGCAATAGTAACAAGCTATGAAAGCTGAACTTCCACGCACAGACTATACTATTCTAATAAAATAAAACAGACATAAAATTATACTGAGAGTTATCTCAGAAAGCACAGCAAGTACTTTCCATCCCTAATTCTTGCCTCAGATCCTTATCATATTTTAATTTCTTCACAGCATTTACTTCAAAATGAAATTCTTATGTATTTGTTTACTTATTTTGTCTTTCCTGCTAAAATGCAAGTTCCACAGATGAAGGACTGGGTCTTACTCATCACTGCACCCAGAATAATACCTGACACTGAGCATAGCATAGGCTCAGTAAACATGTGCAGAGTGAGTGTAAGGGAATGAATGAGAGGTGGACACACACATGCTCATTCAAATAACTGTGTCTCTAAGCCTCAAAATCTGCTTCTAAAAATTATATAGTTCCTATGTCCCTTCCAATTCTGTTGGTTGCGGGCCAGGTCCCCAGTAGGGTGTGCATGAGAGGCAACCACACATTGATGTTTCACTCCCTCTCTTTCTCCCTCCCTTCCCTCTCCAAAATTAAATGAATAAATTCTTTAAGATATATTTTATACATAAATTTATAAATATATAAAATCTTTATATATTTATAAATATATAAATTTTTATATATATATAGACACACAAATTTAAGAGTGGGTTCTGAAACCCTAGGATTGTCTCAAAATCTGAAATCGAAAGAGAAAAGCATGAAGAATAAGGGCAGAAAAAATACAGGGACTGATAAGAAGAAATACTATCATCCTTTGTGAGCTAGTCCATCCAGTATATATCTTTCCTCTTCCCCTACCTTTTATTCCATAGCGACTGAAGTAGATTTAATTTGGGGGCTTAAAACAATTTGAGGTGAAATAAAAGCCTGTCTCTCTACTGCCATGCTCCATCTCCGCCCATTTATTACTTCTACTTCCCCACGGGAAATGGACCCAAAAATACATAGTTTGGAAGTTAGTGCAGAGGTCTCAGTGGACTTCAGTCAAAGGCTAAAGATACCTGATGCCTTTTTTGGTCTGGCTAGAAAAGCAAATCGAAAGCCAGAAGTAAAAGAAAGACGGAAGGGAAGCTGAGGTGAAGGGCAGGGTACTGGGGGAAATGAAGACATCAAGAATTCTGGTGCCTGCCTTAAAGCTTGCAAGGGCGCCTGCCCTGTTTATCTACACCTGCGATAAAGAGCCTAGGGAAGGGGACAGAGGTGACTATCTTATCCTCAGGGTGGATGAGGGTAGAGAAGATACAGTGACAGGAACACACTAGACTGCCATAGGTACAAAGAGCAGGAGAATAGCTCTGTTATCTAAGTTTCTAAACCTGGGATGCAAACCACAACCTGGCCGATGCCTATTTTTGTAAAGAAAGATTCCCTGGAACAAAGCCAGGCTGTTCCTTTATCTATGATCCTATCGCTGCATTCCCTCTATGCAGGAGGAGCTGAGGAGTTGGTGAAAGACTTGGTATGGCTCAAAAAGCTGAAGAAATTGTTTCATATCGAGCCCTTTACAGAAAAAGTTGGCCAACCCTGATCTAAACCACATAAGCACCCAACCCCCACTTACGTAAATACCTAAAATCAGCCCAGCCAGACATTGCCCCATAGCATCATGTCACTTCCGTCAAGTTTTCTAATTCTAAATTCTTGACAGACATCTCATTTCTCCTTTGGTCACGTGTTGGAGAAAAGGTTAAGTCGGGTTTCTCAATCCTGGGGCTGCTGACGCAAGCTGAGCCAGATGACTCTTTGCGGTGGGGAGCTGTCCTGGGCACTGCAGGATGCTTAGCAGCATCCCTGGCCACTATCCACTGTGCCAACAGCATTCCCCTCCCGTTCTGATAACCAAAAATGTCTTCAAACACTGTCAAATGTTCCTTGGAGGTGGAGGGCAAAATCACACCTCCCACTTGAGAATACTAGGTTCAGTAACTAAAAAGAAAGAGGTATAATAACCATGGGGGTGGGGTAGAGCAAAAGATCTATACAGATTCCACTTACCTTTCGACCAATAATAGGCATCTTCCTGATGAGCTTAAAGCATCTCTTTTTGAACCTCGACCACAAACCTGTAAGAAACAAATGGTTCCATCACCCCAGTACACTTCCATGGATATAATACGCTAGTCATAATGCACGGACTATTCCAATACGTCCTCTGCAACCTCATTCGCCTTTGAGTCACAGAGGTAGCGTTTCTTTCTTTTAAAATAAAAAAACCTTTTAAATTTAATTTTTTAAATAATACATTTACATGGTTCAAAAAGTAAGAAAGAAATACACACACAGAAAGTTAAAACTACCCCCAGACCTTCATCCTACCTGCAAGTAAACACTACTGTTAGTTTGTAGAATGCCCTCTTTGAATTTCCCATGTACACATACAAAAAGAATAAGGATCTGTTCTTATTCGTCTCTAGTTTTACAGCAAAGGTGGCATATTCTAGTGCTGTATTAGAATTTCATTTTCTACTTAGGAATATTCTCTTAAAGGTCAGTGCTTCATCGTTCACTTTTTTATAGCCATAACCTTGCAGGAGTGTTCACCTTTCCGGCATCTCTGGGCCACAATGGAAGAAGAGGAGTTGTCTTGGGCCACACGTTAAATACGTTGTGACACATAATCATAAAAAAAGAAAATCTGATTGTATTTTAAGTAAATTTACAATTTTGTGCTGGGCCTCATTCACAGCCACCCTTCATTATGTTGATGCACTATAATTTATTTAACCTGCCCCTTCTTGATGGACACTTAGGCTGTTTCTAATATTTGCTATCACAAGTCATACCGAAATCACCTTGTAACCACACTGCACACATAAGAGAATACCCAGGATAAACTCCCAGAAACAGAGCTGCCGGGTCAAATGACATGTGTATTCCAGAGGTTTTTACCTTCTCAAGGTTTACAGGGGCCAACATTTCTCTTCACGCCCACAAAACAAATGACCGCCACTTGCGCTTTGCAGGATCTAGGCTCCAGGCTCTCATTCAACACACACCCTAACAACACTTCTCAACCTAAAAAGGCCTTCAATACCACAACACCAAGCAAACTCCTTCTGTTGGGAAGTACACAGGACAAACTGGGAATTCTGATCCTGTTATTACAAGAATTATAAACACATGGCATCGAAACAGACCATTCTACTTTAATGAATTGACGTTCAGTACATCTCAATGGATTCTGACAACAAGACTCTGAGGCTGGTGTGGAAGGCACTACCCACTATCCAAAGGCAACACCAGATCAAAACACTAACAACTCACTCAAGGCCACGATCAAACCAGTGATGCAGCGGGATTTAAGTGAAGTCTTTGTTTTCCTAGTCCTAGACTCCCAGGATTCTGTGCTGCATCAAATGCACAAGAGAAATTTTCAGTTACCCCAAATGTATATAAGGAATCTGGACCTAGCTTTCATGCAAGGCACGAATGGAACGTGAACTTTTACTGCATTCCTAGGCTATCGGGGCATTCCAGTTCCTCTGGCTGCAAGGAGTGCACTCTTGGCAACAGCAGCATGCGTGTGTACCTTCCTTAGGCATTCGCATACGAAGTCTTGCGTCTTTACTCATTGTCTCTACCCACTTTACAGAGCCTGGCACTGTGGTCAACACTCTATAAATGTCTGGGACAAACCCGGGTAAGTAAGACACAGATTGAATACGAAGACAAGGGGATTGCAACCACATGTCTGTAGTCACTTTTTTGTTTAAATTCTGAAGTGTTTCCTTTCAGTCCCCCATTCTACACACATTGTGATATGCAAAGGCACAATATTGTATGCACAATATTGTACACTCTTCTCATTTTAAGCGTTTTCTACATTATTAAAAACTCTTCTTAAACTATTTTTAAATGTTATTATAATAATCCATCAAATGAGTATGATATTTAAGCTGCTTGTTATTTGACTATAGTTGACCCTTAAACAACATAGGTTTGAACTGGGTGGGTCCCCTTATACACAGATATTTTAAAATATTCAGCCCTCCACATCCCTGGGTTTCACATCCATGGATTCAACCAACTGTGGATCAAAAACAGTACTTTCGATCTGCAGCTGGTAATTTTGCAGACGTGGAGGACCGATGGTATGCGTTGCTCTGTGCTATTTTATATAAGAGACTTGAGCATCCACTGAGTTTGGTACCCGTGGCAGGTAGTGGAACCAATTCCCCAAAGACAACAAGGGACTGTAGTTAGGTTTTGGGGGAATCAAAGTTATACATGGATTTTCGACTGTGCAGGGGTCAGCCCCTCTAACCGCACACTATTCATGGGTCAACTGTATCCCTAACAACGTTAAAGCTGTTAAGACTCAGAACCACTTCCTTACTTAATAAGTGAAATAATTAATTAATGAGGTGGAAAGAGGTCCAAAAATCAGCAAACTGAGTCAGGTGCCCCACACTACAGTAATGTGACAAGGTGGAGGAGAAAAGAATAAACTAATCTGGCGAAAGAGGTGGGATAAAATGGTATTGGGTAAAAAGAACAGGACACAGGATACAGAGTCAGGGATGGAGAAATTAAAAATGAAGAGACCATGTGGTCATGACCTGAAAAGATGATCTCAAAAGTACAAGTCCCCAGAGGTACAGAAAGAAAAGTAATTAGAATACGTTAAGGCAATAAAACAGGAAATGGCCGTGTAAGAACAACAATGCATGCCTCTCACGGTTCACAAGTTCCTTTCACGCAAATTTCGCCACTCAATCCTCACATTACCCTATGACTAGGTAAGGCAGGGGTTATAACAATGCCCATTTCCGTGTGAGGAAGGGAACTCAGGGGTGTTGCCGTGGCTAAAAACTGGAAGACTGTTATCCTACCCTCCCCCGCCCCCAACTGATTCTGTTGATGAATTGTGGACAACCTCAGTTAAAATCAAGACCAAGTTGTAAGGATTTGAGCTGATGACCCCAGGGCAGAAATAAGGAAGAGTGAACACCTTAGAGAGGTGCTAACCCCTGCAAACCTTCCCACCCCATTCCTCCAGCTGCTTCTAGTTCTTATCTACCCTGGCATCCATCCTGTGTTCTAAAAGTACCCTTTCCCCCTCAGAGAAGAATTCAGCTTCAAGGTTAGCAAAGTTTATCACTAGCCCAGACTTTGGACTCTCCTGGGGCAATATACCAGAAATAACTTGATTGTTCAGTGATATGTACAATAAATAGTTCTACACGAGCAAGGTTTTGAAAAAAATGGCACTGCCATGAAAACAATCTGCAATGGCCGGAGGGAAGACATCTTCATGTGTCTAAAATTCAAGTCGGAATTACAAAATAAGTGCGTTGCGTGTGTATATGTGTGAAACTATATGAAACTGCCAATATTCACCAATGTTTAACCTACAAAAACTACATTTTGTATGCACACGTAACACAGACACATAGCCTTGACTGGTATAGCTCAGCAGACTGAACACCGGACTGTGAACCAAAGGGTCGCAGTTCAATTCCCAGTCAGGGCGCATGCTGGGTTGTGAGCCAGGTCCCCAGTAAGGGGTGTGCAAGAGGCAATGACACATTGATGTTTCTCTCCCTTACTTTCTCCCTTCCTTTCCCTCTCTCTAAAAATAAATAAAAATCTAAAAAACAAATATATATATGTAGAGAGAGAGCAAGAGACATAAATAGGGCTTATATCTTGGTAGCAAGATTTTAATTTTGTTTCTACGGCTTATCTACATTTGAGTTTCTACATGAACACATACTACTTCTGTAATAATAAAAAAATTATTAAAAATTAAACAACGGAAATGGCTGAGTCCCTCTCACAGACTTAGGTGGCACACATCATTTACCCCCTGCTACTACAATTTTCTCGTGGAATGCTGCGAGGCCAGCACATTCTTTTTAGAGCACTAAAGGCAGTAAGCACCAGGACCTAAGATGACTATGCTTCTACTACCGATATAACAAAATACACACAGGCACCACAGGCTGCAGAGCTAGAAACAGAAATAAACACCTAAAGCTAACACGAGTCAGAGCAAAGAAATACAAACCTCTAACTTTAGTCTGCACCTTAAATGCAGCATCTTAAAAGGAAGAGTACGCGGAATAATGGCTGTCAGGAGCCTCGGAGAGCAGGGAGTGGGGAGTAACTTGTTCAGCGGGGGCAGAGGTTCAGTTTGGAAAGATGGAAAAGCTCTCAAGAGGGACAGTAGCAATGGCTGCACAACAATGTGAACGTGCTTAATGTCATGAACTATATACTTAAAAGTGGGAAAAATTGTAAATTTTATCCCATGCGTGTACATCTTATCACAATAAAAAAAGAAATAGAGACAAGTACATCCATTGCTGCTCCTAGAGTCCTCTGGAACAGGTCAGTTCACCTGGAAGGACAGGACGGTGGGCTCCACTGACTCAAACGCTCCCCGGGAAAGGGACAGGCCTCTTGAACAGAAAGACAAGGGATTGTCCATTTCCAAACCACAGAGCAGAGGCAGCAGGAAAGTTAGTCTAATTTGTCAGAGTTTATGAGAAAATCTTGCAAGGGGCCCTGGCCAGTAGCTCAGGTATTTAAACCGTTATCCCCATATGCCAAGGTTGTGTGTTCGCTCTCCAGTCAGGGCACATGTAAGAATCCACCAGTGAATGTACGGGTGGGTGGAACAACAAACTGATGTCTCTCTCTGTCTTGA